>JAQGCB010000985.1:0-16881 GCA_034698835.1 Protaphorura tricampata | reverse complement strand
ATAACCGTTCACGAAATAACCGTTCACGAAATAACCGTTCACGAAATAACCGTTCACGAAATAACCGTTCACGAAATCACCGTTCGCGAAATAACCGTTCGCGAAATAACCGTTAACCTAATAACCGTTCACCTGATAACCGTTCACCTGATAACCGTTCACCCGATAACCAGTCACCTAATAACCGCGCATTTACCATTGAGTGCAAATAGCGCGCGCGAGATATTTTGTTCTATGACTCGTACCCCCATGTGACGTGTGTTAAATTAGCATTGGTGGAACATCTGGTCTTGTGGGTAAATGGCATTAGCTCATTCTTTCCCTGCTGTTCTCCCATGCCTCTTGTGTGGTTGGCGTTGCCTTACAAATAAAATCCACTATTTCACTTTCCGCTACGCTTTCTACTTGGCTAGATTTCTAGAAGAACAACTCGTCTAGAAATTCTAGAATTCTATGGAAATCTGGTCAGTCAAACCAACCGAGGCAGCAGTAGGACTTTGATTTATTTATCATCCGTCCCTTCAGTTATACCAAGATTTTAGTGAATAAGAATCTGAAGGACCAACCGGAAGTTGACTGATTTGGATAGTTTTTTTTATTTCATCAATTTTTCATCATTTTGCTGTAACTTACAAAAAAAAACTTACGTACAGGTAAGTAAATTTTGTCAGTTAACATTCATTTTGTATTTTAGAAAAATGCTTGCATTTTGCATTGCGTAGCGTTAGCGTTGCGTTGCATTGAGTGAGTTACCCCCGGCGAATTTTTCAGTACTTATTTTTTTGGTAGGTAGGTAGGTAGGTATCGGTTTTTGAAAATTATTTCGAAGTTCAAGCATAGATATAATTCTAGTTCATATTTTTTCACTGAACAGCTATATTAGCTGATAAATAATGGGTATTTATTCTATTATTCTTATTCAGTATTTGCGCATAAAAATGCTAAGGTATTTATGAATTATGAATTTGTCAGTCAGTGTTTGGTTTGGAATGGAATTTGAGTGACGTTGATGTGAATACGAATTGTTTGTATTATCTGTATGTAAATACTCCAAAGAAATGTACACAGAATGTTGGTAAAACCGCAAACAGTCGGTCTTGTTTGTTTTCTATTGTGAGTTTTTGAAGAAGAATATTCCAGTTATAATTTCAAAGTAATTTCAGTTATTCGATCAAAGAGAATGAGGAATGACGTTAATTTCAATTCAATTGAAATGAATTTGATAATTGATTGAACTTGAACGATTGAGTGAGAATGAGCACATATTTTTAGATTTTTATTCATAGATTTGGATTCATACGCATACATGCACACGTGAAAGGAAAGAGTACCTTAGTATACCTACCTTTACCTATGAGACTTGGCATTAAAGGAATTGAATTTAGTTTTCAGTCTCAGTCACAGTCATCAGTTGTCAGTTACAATGCATTCCGATTGTGCTTATTTTTAAGGTTCACATCATTTTTTGGTTTTGGGTTTGAGTTTGATTCTGAGTTAAATGTTTAAATTCTTTGTTCCTAAAATAATAATTTTAGTGAATGCTTCACTATCTAGACAAAATTTACAAATATCAATATTTCAAGTCATTTTTTTATGAAAGACAAATCACAAATGACAAGCTTAAAACTTCTGGTAAAGTATTTAAGTATTTTTTATAATATTTTAATCTCTAGCTCTAGCATCGCTTGCTAGCTACATACAATTCAATCAATAATCATTCGAATCAAATGGCCTTCCATTCCAGTTTCAATTCATTTCGTATGACCCACGACCCACCTGACTTCACTCGTATACGGTACGTACGTGGCTTTCATGGCCTTGTCCGCCTTGTCTATGTGTAATGTGTATTTTCCTCTCATGTTATGTTTCTCTTGAGAATTTCTAAATATTTAATTTGATGTTCATGTACTGAACCAGTACTTCCCAGTACCGTACCTAGATCTACCGACTTGGTCGAGAATCGAGATACCGTAGAATCTATCAAAAATTAAAATCGATAGTTGACATGGATGCCGATACCAGAGATATTTTCTTTGCAACGTTTGCGAATTATTCGAGGACATGCGATTGGGATATGCGGTAGTCTTGCGTCTTGCTCTTGTCCTGTTCTATTCTTCGTTGTCTACCCACTCATCTCAATTAAAATAATTACACCATAGCATCGCTTTGGTGTTTGGTATTATACTGCCTCTGCCTCTGTGATTAGGGTTTTAGGGTTATAGTTATAGAGAGATGGGAATAGAACATTTTCCGTTCAGTGGCGTCAGTTTAAGCTGTGTGAATTTGTTATCTCATCCCATGTGCAAATAATTAATTGCACGCAAGAGAAGAGATAGAAAATACATTCAGTTCAATACATACCCCTCATACCCGCTTCGTAATTTCGCAATGGCAATGGCAATTGGCAATCGTAATAATCGAATGAGAGATTCTGCTTTGTTTGGCTACACTGTTGATTTTGTTCGACACTCTTTCTAATTCGTATTAATTATTATAATAGGGTAGGAGAATAGGTGTCAGTGTCAGGTAATAATTAGGGCAATATTGCTCATAAATAATAATGAGACGAGACAGAGACTGGCACTATTTTTTTAGTAATAATAAATAGGTAGGAAAGTTGGATCGGATCTCGTAAATACTTTTTCTGTATTCGTATACTATGCAGGCTTTTGGGTTGGAATTCTTGGAATGGAATTTTTAGTCAATTATAGTTTATACAGGGCAGTGATTGCGATTGGATTGGAAATGGAATTCAACTACCTATATGCAGCGTATTTTGTAGTTACCTACATTTTCTATGTATTTTATATGGCCTTCTTTCTTAGAAATACCGAGTCAGGCTATGAATATTGTGTGACTTTATGACTTGTGACAATGACAATTGTCAATGTCGAGTCGATTGTTGACTGTTGAGTTGACCCTTTACTTTTTATACATACGTATTTTTGTTTACCCGGATCGGACGGGCGATTGCGTTGGAGTTGTAGTTGCAGTTCATGCAGTTTAGTCTGGTTTCTTTACTGGTACAGAGTCCATATTTATTTTTTAACATGCATGGATACGCAGGTGAGGTGACAGGCGACAGGACAAGGAATTCAAGGAAATATAAATGTTTGTTTTATTTATACTTATTTTCTGAAAGGTTTTACCCTCAAGCCATCAAGCCCTTAACCTTTTTACCAAGTACATTTTATTTTATATTTACACGATATACGTCCACCGATTCCCCATTACCATTACCATTTTTAGTTCAACAACATTCACAAGTGTTATGTTGGATTGTAAAAATACGCACAACTTTGGGTCGGCGATAGACAATCGGTGTGCTTTTTGTCAATTCTAAATGTTCGTCAATTTGTTCAGTGTTGGCTATTGCGCGATTCCATTGTGTAATTATTTGTTTTGTGTCGTTTGAAAATTTTTAATTATGGAATTAGGGTAAGCGTCGCTTACCCTAATTCCATAATTAAAAATTTTCTAACTTCACTAACCTACACCGTTTTTGATATTTGGTCTTAATCGATAAATTAATCAAATTATACAATGACACAATGAGTGACTGTTAATTAGTAAAAATGAATATATAGTTAGTCTCCATAACTTTTCTCGCCCTGTAGACCATATGACCACTCATATTATACGTTTTTACGACTGAAGTCTGTCATGAATGAATGAGTTTTATTTACCTTCAAGTAAAAATTAATTTTGTCTCATATATCACAGAATCGTATTCTAATTCTTGTGAACAAAAACTTTCCATTCTTCGCTCCCGCCGAATACAAAATCTCAACTTTCACTCAATTTTTTGCTATTGTCTTTCCTTTACAAATATTTTAAATTCGGTGTTTAAAAATTCTGAAAAAATTAAATAAGGAAATAATTCGGACAGACGTGAAGGTGGGAACAAAATTGACCTTTGACATTTGGACTCTACTAATTTATATCCAAACTTAACAAAATGAGAGCTGAATAATTTTTGGGGTTTGTTTATTTTTTTGGTTATGGAATATGTCGAAATTTCAAATACAAAATTTTGAAGATGAAATGATCATTTTGAAAATTCATATAACACAATTAATGTTACAAACAAAAACAAAATATTGGTAAATAATTTGGTGATATCGTTAAAAAGTATACATTTTCAATTTTTGACCATATCAATTAATGAGTGTATCTTTATTGAGTTAATACGAGTAAAAAAATAAAATATTTATTATGTGCAGGCTTGAGACGTGTACCCGCGGCCGGCTATCCCCAAACAAGACGGATATTCAAGAGTACTACGTTCGAACATAATTTTTGTATTTGACAAAATTGACTCGGATGTAAAGATGGAGGTAGATGATGAATCAATTGACATCAAATATGAGGAAATAGGTTTCGAACTCAATTCTGAGTGTGACCTTGACCTTCAGCCAGACTCAGAAGCATTATTATCTGCCAACCCTGGGTCTGACCTCTCAGGACCCGTTGAGGTCAAAGCAGAAATTGATGTTAAACAAAAAGAACGATTAAAAACTCAGGCTGAGTATGAATATATTTGTGGAGTTTGTAATGTAAGTTTTGACACACAGTTCAAGTTAATGGAACATTTGGTGACTCGAACAGGAGAGAAATTTTATTGTGAAACATGCGGAGAAGGTCATGACAACAAGTGCGAATTAGTAGTGCATCAAGGGACCCATGCCAATAGAGCAGCAGGAGAGAAAACTTCAAAGAAGAAAGGTCGTAAATTTCATAAAAAGAAAGTTTCCTCTTCGCAATCGATACAATCCACGTCTGTTGCTGCGGCGCCTTCTACATCCGAGAAATATGGACAAGAAGACATTCATGCCAAACTTCTCAGACTCGAAGAAGAAAATAAATCATTGAAATTAAGAAATCAGGAACTGTCTGAGAAACTTGAGAGAGATCAGAATTGTCATCCTCCGGAAATGGAAACTTCTAATGGCTCTTCCTGTGTTGAACCAATTGGAACTGAAAATGATGTTGAACGTGACGAGGTTGTTAGTCAATTAACATTATTTTGATTTATATAAAAATGTTCATATTTTAAGTGCACATGATTCATTTTTAGTTAAATCCACAACCAAGTAAGCAAAGGAAAGTTGAATCTGAATCAGTGAGAAGTGACCAGCAAATTCCAGAACCAAATCTAAAGACGGTTATTCCGGCAGCCACTAACCCATTCGAGATTAAACGCGTAATAAGTTTTATATTGAATTCATATACTTTATGGTCTTATGTTTAAAAATTAAAATATTTCGATAAAATTATAATTTTTTTTTATAATTTTAATTTAAATGTAGATACTCAAAAACATTTTTACTTATGTAAATATTTCCAATCTTGGGACTTGTCGGCTTATATGCAAACAATGGAATGAAGTGATAATGCCAGAAGTCAAGGAAAGAGTTGTAGTAGATCTTTCAACTCCTACAAGACTTTGTGGTTTTCTTGAGCATATGAGGAAGACATACTCAAACTCAAATTCTTTGCCATTTGCTCATTTTAAATTCAGTGACACATCTATCCAAACTGATTGGTTTATTAATTTTTTTCAATTCTTTGGTTCTTCCGTCAAAATATTACAAATCAATTTGAGCACAACTATCAATATGCAATCTGCAACACATCTCCGTAATATTTTGTACAAATCAACCCCAAACTTAAATCATTTACACTGGACCGTGCATGACAGACAAAACTTTCCACCGTTGCCATCAGATCCACCTATATTACCAAAACTCACAAAAATTGTCCTTCATGATTTCACAATCTGGACAGAGGAAACTCAAAACTTCTACTCTAGTTTATTTTGTGCTGGAAGTGAAACCCTTGAATGTGTTGATATTATAAGCAATGAAGATGATTCAAATTTGTCAGCATTATTGTGCGCCCTGGGTGCACGACCTATTCCCCTTGCTGAAGAAACCATGGAGGAACGAACAGGTATGGAGCTCACATTATTGTTTATAAAAATAAAACAAAGGCAGGCGTGTGTTTATGGCTCAAATCGCTAGGTGTCTCAAACGTCGGATTTGTCGCATCACGACTTATTCCACCAACACGCCTCCAATGTTGTGTAGAGGAAAATGACGATTCGAGTTCTGTGAATGCATGTTACACGCCATTCTTCATTTAAATATTCATATACAGGATAAAAATAATTTAAAAAAAAGGAATCTAAATACCTACTCCCCCAGATGAAGGACCGTCGTCATCGGCCTCAGCGTCACGACATACTCCCCCTGGCGCCAGGACGTCGTCCTCGGCCTCAGCGTCACGACAGACTACCCCTACTGCTGGGACGTCACCTTCAGCGCCACCATTGAGTTCCTCTGACGAAATGCCATACTTGGCCTCAACTGTTGCAAAATGTAAAATCCACACCCTGACCATAAATGGAATTATCTCTGCAGAACATTTGAAACAAATATTGGAATTGAATCTATCACTCAGATATTTAAGTCTGGAAACAAAATTGTATCCTTGGAGCATCCTTTACCTTCAAATGTTACTAACTACTCAACAGCATTCACTCAAAGTTCTGGCATTGACGGACCAATGTGAATGTAAACATTCACAGTCAGTCGGAAGTATCGCATCATCCAAGATTTCAATTCCACAAATGGATAAATTAGACTATTTGTATTTGTCAATGAATCCATCTACTTTGGGTAAAATTTACGATTGGAAGAAAAGATTTGGGGCTTTGACAAAATTACGACTTGATCTAAAAATTGAAAGAACACCTTGTCAATTGGACCATTTAAAAGAATTTTTAGGTAAGGTTAATGGATTTATACATAAAAGCTTTAAGGTCAAAATCGTATTATTTGCTATATTTACGAGGATTTCTAATACACAATGTCATTAAAAGCATGGCTCACCTTTTTTTTAAAGAAAGTGTTCCGTTTATATCAGAACATATTGGCCCTTTTTTTAGAAAACGTGCGATTTATTTGAGTTATTGAGTTATTTTTACATTTCAAAAATGTCTGGATTTCTTAAGAAAATATGTGACTCCTTAAGACACGAACACGACTGGCTTCTTTTTATAGATAATATAATATTAGAACGTGTTTCTTTGTTTTTAGGTCAACGTCAATATACATGTACAGCTGATGGTTCAATCGCTGATCCTTGCAATAGAATGGACCAACTCATGTTATATTTCAAGTTGACAGACTCATCAATTATGGAATCCCTTCTGCGGTCATTCCCAAATTTAACACGCCTTATCCTTATGAAATTAACGGAAGAAAACTTAATGCCTATTTGGAAATATGCAACTAATTTGACATTGTTGAGTTTAACATACAAGGAGGGACCACACTGCTATGATTCGGCCATTACGGGTCTTACCCCACAGCAGTGCGAATCTTTGAAATCCAAAACGTCATTCAATCAAACCATGATTAGTAAATTAGAGCGGTCTCGTACTCATCCTGGAATTTCAAATCTAAAAAGTAAGTATAGAAGTGGAGAACCATAACTGCTTTTTAAAGATGGAATGAATGTTTCCCAAAAAATAGACGGTGATTATTCGCCTTTGGCTGTCAATAATGAATGTGTTTTTTTAATCTGCAGAATTAGAAGTATTGACTCTACAAACCTCAAAGGGTGAATCAAATTCGAAATCGAAAGCAGCGAGATCTTCAGTCTTGACAGACATCAGTGTCTATTTTGGTTTATTGTCACTTAAATCTCTTCGCCGACTCCTCGTTGAGAGTTGTCAAGTAATAAGTTATGATTTAATTATAATTATAATTATGAATTAGATTGAGGAGAGCCAAAATATATATTTTTTAATTTAAAGGTTTCCAAGAAGACTTGTGAAGACTTGTTAAAAACATTGATCAAAGCGGAAGTCATTGCTTTGATGAATATTGACATTTCAATTTTTCAGTACAGCCCTGCAGAAAATAAGTGCGGTCCCAACCGGACGGGACAGTTCTTAACATTGCAGGATTTGATCATGACTGGAATGTTACCTCGCCGTCCACAATAATGATCAGTCATTGTTTGTCCAATTTTTTGACTCTTTGAATTGAATTGATTTAAATTGTATGCACCAGCTGATGAAACTATACGATTTATATCGTATCGATTGTGGGCTATGTTTATGATGACGTTAATTGAATAAACTAAAATACAATACAAACCAACACGGGCAAGTTTTTTTTATACTGGCCAGGTTTTATTTCCCTTCAAGTAAAAATTGATTTTGTCTCATACTTCACAAAAATTCCTTCTACTCCCTCAACACTTGAAATAACACAAAGGATTTCACAAATAATGGGAAGAATATGTTAAGTAAAACTAAGAATAATGAATTATATTCGTAATATAAAATTATGATCAAATATAATTTGTGTGGTTGTAATTCATCTAGTTATTCCTGATTTTTTCGTATTGTGTATTTATTATTATTATACAAAATTAATACTTTTGAGTAAAATGAAAAATTTCAATTCCATATAAATTGGCCTTTAAACAGGCATTCAGAATTTACACGGGCCTAAAAAATGCAAATGTTATCATTTTAATAAAAATTAATTGGGATAGGCGCTCAAAAGGAAAAAAACAAGACTGTGCAATCCAATTTTTGCTGAAACATAAGCCCGTAAATTTTTTCAAGTCCTTTTGTTTATCGATTTCCTGGCGCTTCTACGGACAATACTGGTTAATTTTCATTTTGAAGTTCCAAGAATTCATACTTGCGGAACAATAGATTTTGCTATATTACAACTGAAAACAAAATAATAGGTGTTAATTACTATTTTTAATGTAAAAATGTAAATTATTATTTTTATCTTAAACTCACTTTACGGAATTTCAATCCTTGGATGATTTTGGTGCCGTAATTTTCCTTCGCTTTGGATAAGCTTCTGCGTGTTTCTTGATAACCTGTGCAGCAATTCCAAAATGTTTTAGAAGCTATATCATACGGCAATCCCTTCCGTACAGATCTGATGGCTCTTTTCAAATCCTTGACCTCAAAAGTCCACACCGGATTGACTTTAATTGGATTCGCCTTTAGTTGGCGCTCAAGATCAGAGTCAGAGTCCTCATCACCTTTCAAAAAAAAAAGTTGAAAATTAGTGCTCAAATCATTATAAATACACACCTTAAATTATCAAAATTTAATTTGTTCATGAATTCATATCTACGAAGTGACTCTTCTCTAGAATTTCTAAGTGAGTCAACCAATCCCGATCCCGAGAATTGAACCCGATACCTAATAGTCTAAGAAACCCAATAGTCGGAACACTACAATGAGCCGTCTTTACCTTCATCTGCCTCAGTATTTTCTTGAGGACATCCACGACTACAAGACCCGGACGAGCGAAAAATCTCTGTCGCTGTCACTCTCTTCCTCGTCTTCAGGTAAGGATTGTCCACTTCCTACTTGACCTTGACCTTCACTATCGGAATTGGACTCGGCGTCTTCGTCAGAAAAATTAGTCGTCATCACTGTCGTCACTTTCCTTCTCTTTGGTTTTTAATTTCTTTCTAACACTGGGACCACCGGAGTCAGTAAATTTATGTTTTTTTTGGAAATTTTATATTCCTCTTCACTCCCATTGTCCTCACTGTCATTCTCTTGACCTTTGACATGGTCGGTTTAATTGTGACTTATTCTACAAATCGTGTAATTATATTATTATTTAAGACACAATTGAGAAAAATATTCAAAATATTATTTAGTTACAAAGTCAAATCTTTAAATTCAGCGCACTCGAGAAAATGTGAGAGAATTATTCGCAGAATTTATTCTTCCCTTTACACGCTATGTACTTGTGTGTGTCTTTTCTTGTCCATTTTTAAAGTCTACTTTCATTTTTTAGATCTAGATTGCGTCTTTAAGACATCTATAGAAACTATTTATCAACGAAATTAGTACGAGTACGAATAAGTCAGGCACATAAATATGAGGATATGGATTTACAACGTGTGAGAGTTTTGACGTCAATAAAAGTATATTGTATATATATTGTATAAAAGTATTATAAAGACTTGAAAATTTAACTGTAAGAACTCTGTCTGTAATGTCGCATATACGTCTTATTGAGGGATGGTCTCTTTGAATATTAGACTAAACATTACAAACTCTTGATTCTTTTGTAGTATTGTAAACATTCTCGGATGATTAAAGAATTTAATTCAGTTTAAACAGTTACTAATCAAAATAAGATATTTCGGTGCGCAAGTGTGTACCAAACGCTATGAGTTTCGTTTAGCATTAGGCAAACTTCCGCTGGTAGACTTCAAAGTATCTAAAATTGATTACACGAAGGCCAAGTCATAGTCGTAATACCTGCATCCAGTGACTTGCCTAAACAATTAATGACACATTATCTGACCAACTTTGTTTATGATATCATTGGGTAAGTTTGATTAATTATACAAATTATTTTTAAAATGTGATCCCACACAAGTGTTATGAGTCAATAATCTTTCTAAAGTTGACACATTTCCTAAATCAACCGACTTGAACTCCATAGTTCGAATGGTTTAGTTCATAATTAATTAGTTTAAAATAGGTAAAAAAGGGGTTTCAATTATTGTATCACTGGTGCAAGCATTGTCTTAAGACTTATTTTTTAAATTTGTAATTCAACATAATGTAATTTAGCCTGCTATACGCTAATATGATATTTTTGAACATTGTTATAATTGTGAAACCACTTAATGTCTGTATGGGTTACGGCCGAATTGGACAATAAATAACTTATGATTTGATAGTTTCAAATTGGGAGTGACAATAGTAGGTTAGCTAAGGCGAACATGAAGCGAAGTGACGAGAATTAGAAAAATTCCTATCGCAAGTTCCTTAAATTTCAGGCGTATTTCAAATATCTGCATTGGTTAATCATTGGTGTTGATTATTCCACCTTTCATTTTTTAGTTAACATTGGAGTGTAAGCACAATTGGGACCTTTATAATTTTTGACATGAACAGACAGCTTGACAAATGGATGATATTATTAATTCACCGTCTCAAACACTACATTTTCTCTCTCATAAAGGATCAGGGTAAGCAGCACAATTGAAGTTTCTTAAACCTATTATTGTGTAGGACTTTCCTTGAGAAAAACGTAATTCGTCAATAATAAATGTAAAGACGATCACTCTTGTATGAATAGTCGCAGTGCAGTGACACGTGCTAGTGCAAGACTTAGCTCAGTGTAGTGAGTGGAGGTCGTATACCCGCCATGTTTGGATTTTATTCTGGGTAGCGTCACTATCTAATCCTAGTACAACTGGGTGTTCGCACGGTACTGGGTTCCAGACATAGGTCTTGGCTTAATTGTCTGGGTTAAGGGGGGGGACTATCAGAGCAACGTCTCTAATAGAAGGGTCTATCTGTTGGAAATAAGATTGGTATTGAACAGTATGACTGTAAATGAGTAATTTCCCATATTTCTTAGAACTGCTTTCAATTCAGTGTAATGGCTGAGTTTTCTTCTTAGGTTCTCCACATCCCCAGCTCTTTACCACCTGTGATTCCGGGCAAATAACATCCTGTGCGAACTCGCTCCAATAAATACAAACTTCAAATCACTTGTCCACATTAATAGAGGTAAATGTTTAACTCAAATTAATTGTCTCTATTCTAACAGTTGTGTATTAATTTTTAACAGATTGAAAATTCTAAAATGTCGGACAAAGACAAGGGCGCGTCAGAGTCGACATCCACAGCGACCTCTGAGACTCCAGCTTACTTTGCTCCACTTGCTCGTCGACGTCGACATAGGATGATCGCCATTATTGGTAAAAAAATATTTCTAAGTATAAATTACACCCACGTAAGCCATAAGGTAAAATTAATTCTCCATTGCTTAATTGTTAAGAAGAACACAATGCTGAAAGTGAAGCGTCCAAGCAACCCTTATCTCATCAGATGCCATCTACCAGTACCAGGAGATAAAAGTGAGATGAAGAGAATGTCATTTTACATTACTTATATTTAGTTAATCGATTTCTTTTCTTAAATTGAATTTAATTATTTTCCACATTTCGTTAACAGTCACTTGGGCAGATAGTAATGGTTCCGCGCCATTGTCTTCTGAGATTCCTTCCACACGTACCAGTGGTCGTCGCGAGAGGGACAAGAAGAAAGGTAAGAATAAGTAAGACTAAGAATGGACGAAAGAAGGGTGAGAAGAAGAAGCCACTAGTTCCCGTACTCCAGAGCTTCCATTGGACGAATGGAAGATTGCAATGGAAGTGCAAGGTTATTCATTTCCGGACGTTCCAGGTCCTGATAGGAAAAGTATCGCCGAATTGAATTGACTGTATTACGAAGAACAAAATGTTATAACTAACGTTCACAATTTGCTACATTTAGACGGAGAAAAGTAGGGACTTGGGATTGACCAAGGGATAATAATATCTGGGTAACTCATCTGCACCTGGACTCGTGACTCTGCAATTCCCACCTGGGGGAATTATACATATAAGAATATAAGTATCCGCTGTAAATACCGGTTTAAACGCCCCCAACCTCAACGGTTTTGCTACTTTTTCCATTTCTTCGCACGACGGTATGCACATTTATTTTCACTTGAGTAGATGATATTCTTTCCCAGAGTCTAACACTTTGTCCTGCCATTTCCGATAATTTTCAACAGTCTGGTTTTCAAGAACGAGAGGGCGAAGTGTTACAAAGACTGTAGGTGTTGCAAACCTCGTCGAAATTCTTGTACTCATTCCTGACCATGACTTCTCATTACATGATTTCTCTGCACATTCAATTATGTCGGTCACGAATTCCGGCGGGTCTCCCCGACCTACAGATGCGTCAAATAAGAAGAACACATTAATTTAAATAGCATGTATTGTGTGTTGAACCCACCATTGCCACCCGTGCAAAAAGAAGTAAGAAACAAAATAATTTAAAAAAAGGAAAGAAAAGAAACGCACAACACACAACACTACAAATAAAAAACCTCATCGAAACCTTTCCCATACGGCAAGGTTCCCAAAACAGCGGCAACATTTTCTCGCTGAATAGCAATACTCATCCTCTGTATAAGATACTGGGCAGCCCGTACTTCACCAGTCAAAGTAGAAATACGGCGGCCAATTGAACGCACAAGACGAAGACCTTCTTTCGCCCAAGCACCGGACGTTAACACACATTACACATTAATTGGTATTCGCCGAGCAATACGTTTAAATGGAATCGTATTTGTCGTGAAATACGTGAATAGACTACATCGATGTGGGACTAGTGGGACGCGTAAAATACAATTCAGAAAATAATCTATGGCTATAAAGAGTATAATATTATATATAATACAGTTCAAAGATTTCAATTTTCAGTACAAAATATTGACAACACCAGATTGGTTGCGTAGAATTTAAGAGAATTTTGGACTTGGTACTGTCTACAGAGTAATCACTAAATTCGTTGCAAGCCTCGTCTCTAGTCCTCTTTACTCATATTCCTGTCCAATCAGAGGATAAACGCAAAGTTTGATTACCGTTTGCCCCATCTAGGAATTCTTAGCACGTCAGTGAGCAGTAACCGCATGGATGTATACTTTCAGTGTAAATTGTTATTCCCAGCAGAGGACTTTCATTTTCTCGGCATATTTGCCTTGGACCCATCTCTTTTGTTGGAGCAAATACATAGGTTTGACTTCACCTATGGTTTCTACAGTGACTAAAAAATTTCGAGCAGAAATTTCGGAAATACCTTGTAACGTATCAAGTGTTTAAGCAATACCTCTCCAACATTAGTAGTCCTATCTCGAGGAATGCATGGTTGGTAAGTAAGATGAGTGGAAGCAGGACTTGAAAAAGTCGCTTCCACTTCACTGAGTAGAAGTTCTCCAATCTCCAACATTGGTAGTACATTGGTCCAACTGCGTAGTTGAAATTAAATTAGTTTAATTGGTGCTTCTCGTCAAACGAACTACTAATCTATATAAAGCACGACCGCTCGTATACCTGCTGCAACTTATATACATAATATACCACATTATTAAATCGAGAAGAGTAATAGCATGGCTGAAATCTGAGAACGCTTCTGATCTAAATTTCTGTGTTTTATATCAGATTTTGAGTGTTTCGGCTGTGCTCTGAACATTATTCAACTGTGTAGTTGAAATTAAATAAGTTTAATTAGTGCTTCTCGTCTAACGAACGACTAATCTATATAAAGCACGACCGCTCGTATACCTGCTGCAACTTATATACATAATATACCACATTATTAAATCGACAAGAGTAATAGAATGGCTGAAATCTGAGCACGCTTCTGATCTAAATTTCTGTGTTTTATATCAGATTTTGAGTTTCTGAACATTTTATGGAATTCAGAATCAAATTCAATCTTCCGCCAACGAGATCATGATTAAGTTAGATATATTCAGAAGTATAGACGTAAGAAATTCTGCACATTTCAACTGCTCTACATAGAAAATCCAAGTCACTTTTCAGCCGTCAACGACAAAGCGTTCAATTTTTTCACCAACTTAACCGTTATAGTCTTTCATAAAATCGATACATATATAACAACTGAAGAGACCTAAGCAAAACTTCTATTCTTACGTATTTGTACGATACAATATATATATCGATAGTGAACATTTTTGTGTGTAAAAATAGTAACAACAGTAACTACATTGTAGCATACCATATTCCTTACTTTCCGGATCACATACCATGTCATATCTTCAGAATATAATATGTTACGTTCACCATTGTAAAATACAACGTCAACAATGTTTACGTATCCTTCATCTTTTATGGTTTTATTGCACAGCTGGTCCAGAACTGTCACCCGATGAGTCATCCGATGGCAACCATTCTTCACTGTCAGCAATGCATTCAAAATATCCAAAGAATAGTTCATATTCCTGGTCGAAACAACCGCCAGGATCAATCAGTAATATTAATTTTTGATTCATATATGAATCGCTTGTTAACTGCATCACGAGTCTCATCAAAATACAAATCAATTAAATAAGTATGATCATTGTTAATTGTATTTCCTCTGCCCTGTGATCGGATGAGTGCATGGAGGTTTTCAAGTCTTTTATGCGGATTTGGTGATGGGACACAGTCATTCCTTCCTTCAAGAAAACTGACCTGCATCTTATTAACAATTTTCCACTTCTTATCAATAGCTAACCATAACTTTCCACAACACATTTTTTTTTAATTTTTATAAAATTTCAGATTTTTTTAATGAAAATTTATGGTAATACACTGATTAGAACTCCTTAATTATTTTTACTAGATGCACAACAATAACACAGGTTTAATGATACATTTATCAGCGATGCGAAATGCTAAATATGATTGATAGTTTTCTTAAATGCTGGCACGGTCCGTGTTCAATCAAGGAACTTCCACTTCGCTCTGGATCAAAAGTACGTAGACAGTATTAATTAGAGAGAAAAATCACCAATTTATTAATGATCACTGCCATTCAACAATGGTAGCCTTACGACTCAGTATACGCATGACAAATTTTGTTTCAGAAAAATGTATGTGGTCATAATATTCTAAAAAATGATAATTGTCGTAATAAAGTGAAATTAAGAGCTGTATAAGTGATGTTGCAAAATTTGGCAAGAGCCCTTCAAAGCAGTAAGAGCAACTTCCTCCATCACTTGTGCCGGCAAGTTAAACATTTTCCGGATATTATCAAAAAAAGAAGTAATCGTTCCACGTACACCAACAAAAAGTAATCCGATTGTCCGAAAGTCCAATTGTTTCTAAATGTCTTAAACGGTATCTCTCCAGTAGAAACGGAAAACAAGGGTCGTATATATTTTTCTTCTCTACATTGACACGAGCTGCCTGACCTTTATCGTCTTCCATTCGTACAGTAGGGTCAATAATATAACCCCGTAGAGTCTTTGGATCAAACGCAATAATGTCCACACGACGATTAGAGTCACTATCACGAACACTATGAACTTCTTCCTCCACAGTCAGACCAGTCTTCAACAAAGCGCCGGCAAGAATGGAACGAATACGATGATGTCGAGAATTGATTAGGAGTTTCCCAAATTCACAAAAGCCAAGGACATGGGCAAGGGTTTCAAACTCGTCACAATGTCTGCAACGGGAATTGTCCTGACTCCGACCTGGAATACTCCTCACTGGTGCAACATTACCAACCATTTTCAGTCCATTCAACCACTCTGAAGAAGACAATCCTTTCTTCTCAAAAATAAATTTGTTCGCTGCTGGGCACTCATCAAACAACACAATGCCTCTCCCCTTGTGGGGAAAGGCACACCACAAAAAAATTCTCTCTCTCTTAAAATGTCTCGTATCTTTACAGACTGTCTTGCACCTCTACGGTGCTCCAACTCCTCAGGTGAAATACCCAAAATGTTCAAGCACTGGTACATTTCCGACAATAAGTCACGCACCAAAGGAATGTACGGGTCTTTCATTGCCAAAATTCGCACACACACACTGTATGTCTGTATGAAAGCTTCCCACGAAGCCCGTAAAACACTCAAACCTTTCACTTTCGTCCTGGAATGCAACATTGCATTCGGCGTGTCTATAGGTAAGCCCAACGGCTTTTTCACCGCACTTCGAATCAACAAGTCAACGTCTGCCAAAAACTTCTTTGTCAATTTTTCCAGTGGTGCCGACTGCAACGGATACACTAACACAGGCCACAAATATTGACTCACGATTGTCAACTTTTGATCCGGCCATAGCATAGCCGTCCCCACTAAACGTGTTGTTGAACCACCAAGCCACCCGTGCGAAAGAAAAAAAAGCAAAAGAAAAACCCAAGAAAAACCCCCAAAAAACTCAAAACGTTATGTGCACGCAACAACACAACACAACTACAAGCTAAATATCTCATCTAAACCTTTCCCAGGCGGCAAG
>JAQGCB010000984.1:0-16887 GCA_034698835.1 Protaphorura tricampata | reverse complement strand
TAACAAAAGTTGTTTTTCCAGTACAGGCTGATTGTACTTTTAAGTGTCATTTGTACAGAATGAAAAGTTCAATTCATATTGGAAGTTCAACCAAGTCGAGTCATCCGATCTTCTATCTGATGAGTAATTAATTTTATGAATATTTAATATGAATTGGATGCAAACTCTTTCATACGACTGGCAGGGAAATTTTAGTATCAAAATTTTGTAATTTGCAAATAGAATTGGTAGCTAACATTTTTTCGCCAATTTTATAGATTCCCAATTCCTCACCAATAGATTGAAAGAAAAACTGATAATGGTAGGCTGAAATCTGTATGCACATTACAAAATGGAAGAATGTACGATATGAAATATGTGCAAAAATTAATTGAGATGTACACTGATCACCTCATGTCAGGCAAAAAAATTATGATTATTTATTAGTTTAAGATTTGAATGGATAGAGAACACGCGTTCGTTAAGAGTTAAAGACTCAATCATTAAAATGAAAGGGTTGGACGGACACACACACTTAATATACACAAACAGAGAGCTTTCTTCTTGTCGGAGGTCTTGGTACGAAGTGATGAAGTATGTAATAGAGAAATTAGTGTTGAGAGAAAGGAAGAGAAGGAAGAAAAAAAAGTTAAGGAAAGAAAAAGAAAAGAATTCATTCATTCAAAAAATGTCTAAGTCCCACTACAGACATGACATGATAACGATAGGAATTATTAAGATACACAAAAACAGACATAGACAAGTGGAAGTTAAAAGCTAAAGTTATAAAGTCAAAGTCAAGGAATCTTAAGGTCACAAGGAAACTACTTTTCATGTAAAAATTACATCAACCCTAAATTTGAATAGGAGTATGATCTATTTGTCAACAATTGAAATTTTAGCACACTGGATCCCAATTTTTTTGCAACATGCTGACCTTGTTATTTCCATACGCAATTTCCGTATAAGCACAAAAGCATAGGAGGGTACGATGAATCAGGGCACAATTTTAAACTAAACCTATAAAATAATTAGCAATTGGTGACCAAGACATATTAAATCATTAAATGAGATGATTTATGTAGAATCTAGATTTTTTCACATGAAAAGTGGTTTCCTTGTAAGTCGAAGTCCAAAAGATTAGATGTTCTGGATGAGAAATCCGGATACAAAAGTAAAAGCTGTATTCGTTATATAAATCTCAAATTCATTCCATTCCATTCCATTCGCATTGTTTTTACACTCTGAGCCAAAAATGAACTTCTTTTTGTAGATATTATGATGATGATGATGATATTTTTTTTATCCGTACTGAGAAAATGAAACTGAATACATACATGTATTATATTATGTATGTGTATCTGTGTGAGGAAATACAAATACAAATATCTAACTAACTAATAGAGAGAGTTGTGTGAAACGTGGAGAATGGGCAGAAAAGGTGGATCATGGTCTGGGGGGTCTTGAAATCCCGCTGACCTGGCCGTCAACCGCAACCATTTCAACTTGTGTGGTTTCATCTTAATAGAGACATTCCACGCACGTCACACACACCAACCAACCACTCAGTTACCTCATAACACAATACACAAGAACAACAACATCATCATATTCATATGCATATCCAGGAGAAACAAGAAAAAAAAGAGTTAAGGAGTAGTTAGTAGGATAATGAATATGTTCCAGTCTATGTGGCCTTTCAGATCAAAACAATTTCATTTCGCAAAATAGAACGGAGGATACATAACTTATCAGACACCCCGCGCTGACCTTAATGATTTGCATGTCGTCTGTGCTAATATCTTATTTTTCCGATTGCTAAAAAATCGTAACGTGACATAAACTGGTTCAATATATTCTGTCATTGGCGAATTTTAATTTTGCAAATAATGCAAAAAATATGTAGAAGACCCTTAAAGATGAATTTTTTTTAAAAATAAAGATTTCAACTATTACCATTTGTGGTCAAAAATAAATTAATGTCAATTCCAGGATTTGAGCAGGAAATTAAACGCATAGTTTAAAAATATGTTATTATTTCTCGTTTTCGTGGATGGGAAAACTATATACTTCACATAATGTAGTTAAATTGGGGCTATAATCTTTTTCAGAAAAATCGAATAGTTTCTAATCCGTTGTTTTAAGCAGTCAAACTGGAGGGCTAAACTTTTACATTTACTAAAATGCGTTTGGGTCAAAAATATAATGTACGAATGGACCGGAACATATTTAGGAGCGGATTTACCAAAAAATCCATACCTTGTCCATATATAAAGGAATATAAAGGAATAGCTGATAGTGGAATCAGTTTTGTTAAAAGATTTTCTCATGCCTACTAACATATGTATGCATCTCAATTTTTGCCATTTGGTTTTGGTTTCCTTTTGACTTTTGCTCTTGGCAAAAAACCAGTTACATCAAAACAAAACAATCTTCATCAAATCCAAAATCCAAGCCAGCTCCTCTCAATATTCTTTATCTCTGACTGACTGAGTCACTCGCAGCTCGCAACTCACACACACTCGCACTTTTTCCTTATCTTTATCAACAACTTCTCAAGTTTATGTCTGCTGGAAGCATAATCGAGTTCGTTATCATCATATTCCGGTTAAATATTTAATAGCACCAGTTTAACTTTACCAGTTTCTCCCTGTGCAATTTTTTGAGGGATTAATAATATTAAAAATATGTCATAAAATAAAACGAGTTTCATTGTCAAACTCAAAACCCTTTTCGTCTTCGTGTGTGTCTTCTCACTGCGCTGACTTTCACCCATGCATTTGTTGAGCACTTGAGCTCGACAGATGACAGACGAAGACAATTAAGCTTTGTTTTATACCCACATTTATTTTGCAAAGTTTATGAGAGAAAAAGAATCGTATTGTTGAGATGCTTTGAATTTATGTGCCGATTCCCTTGTCTCTTAGATAACAGTTCGGCCAGTTCGGGTTCGGTCAGGGTGGTTCATTCAATAAGTTTGACAAAAAAAAAGAGATACGTACTTTTTGCCATTCCTTTACCTCAGTTGTCTGTCTAAACCTGTCCAAATATTGGGTGTATCAGTACCAGTACAGTAACTTTGGACACGTCAGTCACAAAAGGATTTAAGAAAGGGATTTACAAAAGAAAGTTTGGACCTTTTTTTCTCAAATGGTCACATTTGACTTTGTGTTGGACATGGACTGCCGACTTGCTGCTATGCGGTGAGGACAGTGTGGAGTTTTGTCCCTCAGGATTATTGTACTGGATATAGACCGGTAGAGTCAGAGTGGAGTTTTAGAAAGAGTTGCAATTTTTGAAAATCCATTTCAAATCTCCTAGAGTCCGGAGTGCCTTCAAGTATTCTTTGTTTAAAATCCTAATACTTAAAAAATAGACAAACTACTCGCATTAATTGAAATTCACACACTTTAGGATTGTCTGTAAGAGAATGGCTTTAGTTTTCCGAATTGTGGAAGCTTGGAACAGAACATAGCGAGGTAATAAGGGCAGCACCTGTCACAATCGATGAGTTAGAGTGTATATCACCTCTTGTCTGACTCGAATTTTAGTTGAGGTTGTGAATTATGTACGAAAAGTATTCCACGAATACACTTCTCAATCCCAAATGACCGAAAGGTCATACGAACAAACAAAACAATTGACAAAAATTGTCAGTCTATAATACAGATTGAAGTGTGTTTTGGGTGTTTTTGGGACATAGGTAGTTTTTACATGCATGATATCATTGATTGTCTTACATTCCAAACACATGCAATTTACAAGTAAAATGGATGAGAGTTTATATTTATAATGCTGGTAGTACGAGAGGACAGGAGGCAGAAGATGAGGAATTACCAATGTCGTATTATCAGAGCTACTTTCGTTTTGCTAAATTACTCCTGGGAGTAAGATAATCATTAGTCATTTTATTCCAACCCAGTCGCAGTCACAGTCTTTTGATTCTGTACATTGTGCATATGCGTACATACATAGATCATCCCAGCACACTTACGTACGAATATATTCCACGTATGTATATAAACACGTAGACAGGACAGGTAGGTCCCACAAATTTGTAATTAAGGTTATTGCAGAATGAGAAGGAGTCAAGTCAAGTCTACCACGCCTTCATCCCCACGCGGCAGTTCATTAGAATCCCTTGTTGTTTGATATAAATTAATATTTTCTAAAGGAAAACATTCATTTCAAGTTGAAGGTTCTCACTCTGTGTGTATTTTACACGCACGCCGCGCGCGATGTATTAATGGTTTGTTTTAATTTTGCGCCAAGCCCATATTCAAAAGTAATTAATTCTTGGATTTTCTATTTGCAATTAAATTAAGGACTTTATGCGAAGGAAATGCTTACCTCTCAGGTGATTTACAGACTAGCTATAACCAGTCAACGCAAAATCAATAATTTGCTTTCTAACCGTCGGCTCATTGACTACTGCGCTGGCATAAATTGTACAATCGTAATTTCCTTGTTGATTTTTAAAGTGAAAGGATCGTATGGCCAAAAATTAATTTCAAGTTTGGATATTGCAAATGCTAATTTCTTTTCACTGCCTTGATAGAAAGTAATGTACTATTTCTAGACTCCCCCACAATTTCAGCGAAAAAAAATCTTTTAAAAAATTGACCCAGTCGAATACCGTCAAGTCATTTTGAAATGCAGGATTTGTATGAATTTATTAAGATGCAGAAGCGCGAGGACAGAAATTAAAAAACTTCAAATAAAAATAGCTCGCCAAAATTCTAAGCTAAACTCCAATCTCACGAATCGTTTAAATATGCGCGTGAGTATTCATTCATATCCGTGTGTATGCCGATTGCATTCCTAATCGTTCTGAAAACCTGAAGAATCGAAGTCTCAAATTCTATTCCATTCTAATTCCCAAGTCCAAGTCAGTCCAACTCTTGTGTGGGCCAAAGGATGGGATTTAAAAGAGTTGTGATTTGACGGGGCGAAAAATTACTACAGGTGAATGAGTACCAAACACACACACACACACAAGAAAATCAAGTCAACTTAGATATGATGTGACGCGAAGGAGAATGAGTGAACTAGAACTGACAACCTGACTCCTTCAATTCAAATGACTGACCAAGTCATCAAAACTGTCAAAAAATTGTATGAACCACTCCTATTTCTCGGACCTTATTGTTTTCCAATGCAACTTTTGTACTTGACCTTTAAACTAGTCTCATTTTTTAAACAAAGAAGACCAAATAACTAAAATTGTTCAACTCGGTCAGTTGAACATGTCAAATAGACACCGTGGGATTCAGTACAAATTTTTTGAGGTTGTCGTTAACCGCGTGTACATGCAAATTTTTAGTTCCACAAAATTCCAGACTAATCCTACGCATATTTTATTTGTTTACATCTAAACCCATATCCTGTCTATGGGAAATTTTTCTTCTCAAATAAATTCTTAATTCCTTAACCGGACAAGTGATATGCGGATGACGATGGACCTCACCATCCATGCACGGAGGTTAAGGTTAGAGGATTAATTACACTGGTCCGTCGGTCGTATCATCCGTAATCGTACGTGCATGGCAGTTTTTTGATATTTGGGCATGTAAGGGCAAATATCAGGTGTCTGCGCGTCTTGGTCGTGGATGAAAAGATATACACACAAAAAAAGGAAGAAATATAAGAGTTGATGCTGATTGCCAGCACGATGATCCCCTGAGGGTAATATCTCAATGTTGGGCAATTCACTGCTCCTAATTAATTTCCATTCCCCTTTTGTTTTTCCTTTGCCCTTTCTATGTACGTACAGTGTGTACAGCAGAAACCTTCCTTCCGTTCTTGTTTTTTGGCGGCCGCGGCCGGCCGGTTTGTGGAAACTCATCATAAGTATAGATTTTTTTAGAACAAGCTTGCATGTAAAGAAAAGGTTAAGGAAATATAAGAAATTAATTTTTGTCTGTCAAAGAAAATTTTGCACGAGTTGAGAAGTGAAAGCCATGTAAAGTTTTATGTAATGAACATGTTTGAAATCAAATAAAAATTAGTTTTGATTAACCATGAACAAATCGGTGAGAAAACCGTGGTCGTACGGTACAGGTACTACATTGTGGCACACAGACAGTACTATCATAGAGGTCATAAGACTCCGAGACAATTTTCTGGACTCCCTGCAACATTTTTTGCTTGAATTTGTATATGACTAAAAATTGTCTGTAGATTTGCAATGCAACCTTCCCCCTTTGTAGATACTACTATTACACAAAATAAATTAATTACTGATTTTTTACTAAATGTTTTTACTAATTATTTTATTACTTTTGTTGTTTCTAGGAAGAAGTAAGTACCTGCTCTAATCTATCAACCCAAATACCATGACACACACTATTTGTAATCTGTCAGGGAATACATAGGTGAATTTGTTTTGTATTTTTTTTCTTGGAATACACAAATGTCTACTATCCAATGGAGGCGGTAGTCGATTTTGGTTGGTTTGCTCTTATTTGTTTTCTCAATTTTTTGTACATAAAAAAATAGATGGGAAACTTGCTCCGGTTGATGTTGATACACGTACGACGTACGTACACGCTTGTCGCTTACTCGAGATTCCCCAAAAACCTAACCTTTTGGGCAGAATTTAGAGCAGATCAATTTTTTGGGAAGCATAATTTATTTGACAGCTTATTAAAGTGAGGACTCTTCTTCATGTACGTCCTTGTCATTGTCATCGTCAAAGCTTAATTTTGTCATTACGGCCCAGTACATCATAAATTATGAGCCCTCTCTTTGGATTTGAGTTCAAGATATGAATGAGTACGAGTAGTAATATGGAATCCTTCACATCAAAAGGGAAAAAGACCTGACTAATAGATAGGTTTGGCTTTCGGCCCTCATTAGCCCCTAGAGAGAAATTCCATTCCTTTCGTCCCTTGGATTTATAAAGGAAACACTATTTGTCAAATTTTTTGATATCTAATTTTGAGATCCTTCAGAAGTAGTAAGATAGATATAAACCTATTCCTCAAATTGCTTATAAAATATTAATGTTAATTACTTCATATCCTCTGCCGTGGATTGAAGGTAGATATCAGACAGAATGAGGACTAAAATTCGGAATGAGTATCGATAATATCTTGAGAAACCGTACGTAGTACGTACACGGCGAACGCGCGCGTACGAGTCGGATCCGGTCAAATTCATCAAGGAAGATACACAGAATGCGAATGTTTGCACAAATTTTAATATTGGTTTTCTGGATATGCGATTCTGGGTATTTTATATCGTAGGAAAGGTAACAGTTCCTTGGAAACAATACATTAAATCGATTTGACTGTTGTGGACAGTTCCATTCCCAACTTTGACACCCGTAAAACTCTATGCATTATAGAAAGGTGTCTTGTCCATACGTACGTACGTATCTATTCACATTTCACAAAAGGAAAAGGCTCAATATTATTATCCACCCCTTTTTTCGGGAGTTATAGAAGAGTACATATACTACCAACCGAAGTCTGGAAAATCCACAGAGTTGGTAGAAAAGGGTGGAGCTCATTTTCCAATTTTCCTTACGCGTAGAAAGTGTAATACATATAATAGGAAAAGCCGTAGGAAAAGGTTGAGGTGAGGTGAATCAATATTTACACACCCCGAGCACGGGCATTACCGGATGGTTCTCTACAACAAAGGAGGAATGGATAATTCGGTACTCACTGTACTGCATTCACCGGCCACTCTTCCCTTAAAACAATAGGTGTAAAGACTTTACATTGCTAATACTGTACGTAGGAATTGGTACTCTGAAAATAATTTAGCAGATGATAAAATTTTCACATTCCTTCAAATTAAAATAATTAAAGTTTTAGCATCGTATGAGTTTTACCGGTGAATTCTTGCTGGTTTGAATAACTTTCTAAGTTTCTTAACGATTAAGCTGGGAATAGGATGTAGGAGCGTCTTGCGCCATTATCTTTATTAATTCAATTGTCAAAGTCCATCCGACTAAACTTTAGAATGACCGGAAAGTTATAAATGATGACCTGATGGTGAAATAAAACGAAAAAAAAGGACTGCGTTGCTTACCATTTTACGTATGGAATGTAGCCCTAGGAGTGGAGAAGAAATTCAGTAGAGGAAAACATCTGTCAAGGGACAAGCATCGATCATACATTGTCAGTCCGAGGGAATAGAACCCTCGACAACTCCATACTGTGAGGGACACCTTATCAATATCTCTAGCTGGCATATTAATCCTATTGCAATTCCGATTTCACATTTAACAAGCATGGGATATATCTGTATAGGATTAAAAGGTTGGGTAGTCTTGTGAATTTTGTCTAAAAATATTATTACTATTCAAGTTGTCTCATACTCAAAGTTAAACAAAATTCACCCGATAAAATTTTCAATTTTTTTTTCAAAATTTAGGATTTAAAGTTCAAGTTTCCTTTACGGTGGAATTTTGAATAGATTCACCTAATATGAATCAAATTGATGTTTCTTTAAGGTACACAAGCCATAAAAAGTTGACCGAATAAGTTAGACAGTCGTTAGTCAAATTAGTATTTGAAGGATGCCATTTTTTATTTAGTGACCCATGTTTAGGTGTAAGTGACCCATTTTATAAGATCTGTTTGGCACAAAATGGTTTGATATCTTAGACGTTTATTTTAAATTCTACTCTTTATGTTTTTCAAAAGTGCTAGTTAGTTTATGTTCAAATGTTTGCTTCCAGTCACAGCAGTACATTTAATTTTTATTATTGTACAGAGTCGGTTTAGTTCCAGTTTCAGTGATAGTAGGAAGTAGTCTTTGGTATAAAATTGATATCATAGCTAGAGAGTAGACTTGACCATAAAATATAACGGGTTTTCACTGATATTCTGTTAAATTGAATTTGCATGCCCGGTGATGGACTAAATACCGGAAATAATGAATAATGTACTGCATATATGCCTTGACCCATTATATTTTACAAATTGGTGAATTCAAGCATTCATCGAAATGTAAATATCACAGAAGAATACATAGTTGAAATGTTTTTGAAAAAAAGGACGTACGATTTTATCTGTATAATCTGAAAACTTTGTTGTAGTATAGTTAAATAATGTATCCTTGAGTGCGTTGATGGCCTGAGAAGAATCATGAGTGGTTTATGCTGCATGAACCGCATTCGCCCATTGCATCGCCCCCAGTAGAATTGACAGTTGAATCATGACAAGTTGACATAAATTTCCTTAGCGCTTCCATGACACGACATTAAATGAAAAAAAGTTACATACATACATACACACAAAAAAGAATTCTGTAGAGCCCACAGGAAAAACGTAGTTAATTTTATGTGTGCTGACATTACAATGGACAAATTAAAAAGTTTGCTACTGGACTAATTAAGATGATGATGATGATGCTGATTGGATAATCTCAGTCAGGCCAGGTTACGGCAGAGTACAGGATTCCCCCTCTGGACGAATGTATGTCTATTCAGTTTTTCCGGTCTGAGTGGCATTTCATAGCATGCTCTGTAACAACAAATTAGACGTTATTTCCACTTTGTTGGATTTATGAGGTTTGACGGTCCTTTACAAATTGGCCACATCCTTTGGAATTCATAAACTTGTTATACGGACATTACATGACGACGACGCAACAATTATCATGCAACATGAATTACCTGATACTAAGGTGGACGATCATAAATAATTAGTGGGACAGAAGTTTATTTTTTCAGCCGTTAATTATCCTCAAAATGACCGTGACTTTTTACAATAATTCATTTCAACATGGCCGTTTAAATGTAGTAGCTTAATTTTGAACCTAACACAATTTTTACAGAAGCTAGCGGATAGGAGTAAATACTACTGACAAAAATTGGTTATTTTGTACTTGGGAAATACAGTATAGAATTTTCGAATTCTGAACACAAAAGATGAATTGTATATTTTCAAACAGAAATTATCAGAAAACTCAGTGGTTCTCTTCTATTTTGAGAGGGTGAGCTAATTTCCCGTAATTCCAAGTCCAAATCATCCGAGCTATTATTTCTCGAGATTTACAGAGTATTTGTTATGAAGAATTTCGAAGGGCAGAAATCATACATTCAAAACACTCCAAAAATGTTGACTCTATGAGAAAGCCTTGTTTTCCTACACCAAATTTTCTTAACTCAAACAATACGACGGAAATCCTAACGAACCTATTTGAATTCTTGTTATTAAGTGAATCAAAATAATTCAAGGAGACGATGAGCGAGTTAGCCAAAATTTTTGAGTACCTAATATCTTTGAATTTAAATTCCTTGTGCCGATTTAATTTTTTAGTAGTTTTAAAATTATAAAAAAGGTGGTTTAAAGTTGGTTCTGCTCACTACAAACATCAATGTTGTTACAAAGAATTTCTAATTGTAAGAGTCAAAAATCGTCCAAAATACTCAAGAAAATTTGACGCTACTGGAAAACTACGGAATTTCTTAAACCAAGTTTTCTTAACACTCGCACACACAATACGACCAAGAACCCTTATATACCTATTTAAATTCTTTGTATTAAGTTATTCAAATTAATTCAAAGAGACGATGGACGAGTTGACCAAAATTATAAATTAATATTTTTGCATTTAATTTCATTGTGCCGATTTAATTTTTTCGTAGTTCAAAAATTATAAAAAAAACTTGGTTAAAGTTCGATTAGTCGTTCGATTAGAAATTTCAATGATGTATTTTGCAGTTCAAGTAAGATTAAGTACATTTTTTGATTCTCGATAAACTAATTGAATTGATGGACGAGAAAATCCAATCAAGGGAAGTAGATGGAAAGTTATTTACTTACGTCGTATGTATTATGTGATTTTGTGTTTTTTTGGGTGGGGATTCCATTCAAAATGTACTGGCTGTAATGTAAATAATGTGGGCCCACACATTGCACAATCCACACACATACTACATTATTGTGTGACTGAATCCCATTTGGCATGCTTTTCCTGAAAAATTCCAAAATCAAACATCATCAACATTATTTTTCTCTTCATTTGATGAGTTTTTTTTCTCGCCCTTCCTTCTCTCATTCCTCTACTTAGTTTAGCCACCCGAGTGTACATATGGAAAGGAATGGACTTGGAAAAAGTCAAATAATAATGAATGAGGGATTCAGAACAGAACAGAACATAGCAGAAAAAGGGGGAATGATGATGACATGATTCTTCACCAGAAAACTGCCTAACATTTTTTCCTCTCTGTCCGGGGCGGAATTCCAAATCATTCTTCTACTACTGTTATCACTCAACCTCAACCAAATGCCCTTTTTCACACTTGACTCTTTTTATTAAATTTCCTCGCCCCATCCCTCCTATTATCTGGAGAACAGAGCAGGACGAATAATTTTCCAACTTACTTACGTATAACTTGCTTTGACAATTTTGGTTCGACGGACGGATCGGGTGAGAGAGAGGGGTTCAGTTGAAGAATACAAATGACATGACATGACACATGTATTCTTTGTACATCGTACTACTTGTACACATCAAATTCAAGCAATTGAGTTCATTTTACAAGAAGGGTGGATTTGGAATGATATCTGAATACCGCAGAACAGAATCTCATCCAACATGATCCATCCATCCATCCAGTCACCCTTATTTCAATAATACTTAAGGGGTGTATTCAATTACATGCGTAAAGGTCGGAGTGTGACAGTCAGGATTATATTTGGAGTCATTTTATAAAGTAGCAGCGACTGTTTTTCTTGTCGCAAATAAGATGCGCACATTGAATGAAAAAAAAATACAGAAAAGTTCATATTTGCAATAAATTAAAATATTTTTGAATTGGTTGAATTACCATATCGAATTTGAACTATTGAATTGAACATAGATGTAATGAAAACTCCTATTGTTGGATCATGTACAGGTCCTAGAAGTCGACGCGGGCGTAAGAAAGAGAAAGAAATTGATGAAAAACGCCCACGCACTGCTTTCACCGCTGAACAACTCTCTCGTCTCAAAAAAGAATTTGAAGAGAATCGATATTTGACGGAGAAACGGAGACAAGATCTTGCGAGGGACTTACGACTTCATGAGAATCAAATTAAAATATGGTTTCAGGTAAAGCTAAAGAAAAAAAAAAGATTCACATATTCACTTTATGCAAAAATTATAGCACTAAAATAAAATAATTGCATGCATGATTACGACTAAAAGACTTAATTACTGGTATTTTGAAGTGAGACCACAGGGATAGTATTTTCTTCCAGTGTAATTACAATACAATGTGAATGCGAATGTTTAGGATTTTTTTTATATCAGAAAAATGCAAAAACCTTTTGAATTTTTACCACACGTCTCAATTGAAAGAGTGGATTTTTTTTTATTTCTTTTTCCTCCTGGTTAAGCAATAACCATATGTTTTTGTCCAATGTTAAGTGACTTGAGTAACAACAATGCATGACTCACGCATAGTATGCTACGTACATGTTTTTGGAAGTTTTGTGTCCCTTGGATTTTGCATTTTGCATCTGTACGTACGTATAATGATTTCTTGACCCTTTACATAATCTAACACTACCACTACTCCATTCCTCTTCATTTTCTTCGCGTGGGTGTTCATTTAATCATAGACCATTAGGAATATGTAGATATTATTTAACCTAATGTTTTTCCCTCTGGAATTTTCTTTAACAATCATAGTCATTTTACTTTAATTGAATGGATAACGCATTGTTAGAAGCGGATAGGTGACTAAATTAATAGTTTTTGTACAGAATGTTACATCCTGTTGACTCGGTAAGGTGATTCTTAAAATCACGAGATGTGAGATAAAACTAAGGAAGAGGAAAACTTTAAAAAATAGAGCAGAATTTGAGAATTACCAACTTTTTCTTTGTTAAAAATAATGTGATTGTTAAAAAATGTCAAAATCTGATGATTTTTTTTTAAAATTTTACCGAAATGAGAAGCTTAATCCCACTTATTATTTGCATAGACTTTTAAGGTACAAAAATGTTAAAAAAAGTTGACGAAGTTAAATGGGTTTTGAGATTTAAACTAATACATTCTATGATAATCCTTATAAATAAAAAAATATTAGGTATCATTTATTTTTAACTGACTCGATCATCCTACCTGAGCTTAGGGTGAGCATTCGTGATTTAGATTTAATTTGCTTGTCTCGAAATGAAGGACTGACTTTCTATTCATTTGCAAGGAACATGTCAAATTCCCTAACTGGCAAGTCAGGGTACATAAACCAACTCACGCATTATATGTCGGAAATAATTATCCACGAGGACACCTGGTTGCCTTGATTGACAAATTAGCATTGTCCACTCGAACAATACACAGTAGAATTATTTAATTTGGACGTAATCGTTTCTGGAAAACAAACTGAAACGTCATTCTGTTTTCTAACAATGGCGAGTTGCAATTCAAAAATATATTTAGTTGCTGCGTTCTCTTTTTGTATCAACCAATTTGAACCTGCGAATTTATGTCTCACATAATTTTCTCTGTGTTTTTAAAATTTCTGAACATATTTCTGTATTACAGAATAAAAGAGCCAAGTTGAAGAAGTCGACGGGGCAGCGCGGTGGTTTGGCCCTTCAATTAATGGCCCAAGGACTCTACAATCATTCCACAATTCCATCCAAGGGATGCGGTCAAGATGATGATGACTCGGATTGAATGAATGAGTATAGTAAATGATTTGATCGATGATACAATAATAAAAAAATAGCATGAAATGTACGTACGTACATTTCACAAAAATGTGGTACAGAAAAATTCAACTTCGCCTTTAATGTACATACATAAACTATACCTACCTCCGCCTAGGCACACACACACACATATTTTATCAATGATTATTATTGTACAACGACAATTTTCAAAAAAGATCATTACCTATTCAGTTTTAACGACGCACATTTCTTACCTGATACGATACAGGCGTAAAAATTGATTTTGAAATTGTTTTATTAATCATGACGATGCAATATTAGGATAAAGACACAGACGCAGGGAGAAAGAAAAGTTTTTGGCAATTATGATCGGAGCATTTTTTTGGATTGATTGATTGACGACTGTACTGTGAATAGTATTATTAATTAGACCAATTAAGTTCAAAGTGATTATGTAATATTACATATGAATTAATCTACGAATTGATTTTGACTTCCTTTAAACCATTTCGTAGTTCGATTCGATTCGTTTTGGTTGTTGTAACAAAGCCCATGATTTTTTAGTTCCTATTACTGTACGTCGGACTTTCACTCTCAAAAAAAGAAAAGTCGGTATATAACACATTAATATAATTAGTTGTAATTAAAATACATACATAGTTAGTAAATCGTAGTTGAAATAAAGCCTCGTTGTGCACAATTTACATAATTCGTCGTCACTCGTTCTCGTACTCTATAAAAATATCATGTGAAAAAAAATTAAGTTGTGTAAAATGAGCTATGAATAATAGTAGGTGACAAATAATTATTAATTTAAATTAATATTAAAATAATTCCTTGAAAAAAAGTCCAGTCGTATAAAGGATTATTACATAAACTCTGTTCTGAGATTTTAAGGAATGGATCAGAATAAAAAAAAACACAGAGAGTTTGTAGTGCAAAATTTTTTGTGTCTCGTCTTCTTCATTACACTCGCACTCCCGGTCCCGGTCCCGGTGACTCAGTCATTTACAGAGTAAGTATTTAATTTCAAGTGTCATGTCGTTCGTAGTGTAGTCAAAATTAGGTCTTGACTCTGAGGGGCTGCTTGTTGCTACAAAAACATGGAAAAAGTGTTGTTGCAGAGAATTACCCGGGTTTCGGGTTCATGAAAAATTCCTCTCGCGACAGAAAACTAATTACACAAAAAGACAAGAGAGTTCTTCTTGGGAGTTGGTGATAATTGGACTCGAGCCCTCACCGTCACCCGGGTATTGTACGTAAGTACGTAAGCCATCCCAGGTTAAGTGGGTGTCATGTGTGTGTGTGCATGTCTAGTGCCTAGTGCCTAGTGCTTGTCACTCCTCCGGGTCCCTTATTTCCCTCTCAACCTTAATTTATGTTCCGGAACATTGCTGGGCTTAAATTTTATGAACTTCCATGGTACATATTCCATTAGATTTCCGTTTTAAGGAGCAGAGTTCACTTGTACTCGTACTTGTACTAATTGTGCCCCCAGCACAGCACATGCCTTCACACTTTGAAGTCTTGATGAAAAGTTTCGGTCCTTAAAAGTTGTCATTGCCCGCATAGTATTAAATAAACCCCAGGATTCCGATTCCGGTGCGGTGTGTGCGTACCGGATATGAATTTAGGCCAAACAGTAAAAGTTTTTGAAACGAAACCCTCATAATATTATTTCCTTCCAAAAACCCTTAAAAATTAAACTCAAAGCATTCACAATCACACATTGCGTGCAAGCGTGCCAGCGTGGGATCATACATAATTTCTAATTTTAACATTTTCTCTGTTCAAATTCAAAATGAAAATGTGCATGTCACAAACAACCAGGAGTTGATTTCCGTTGTCAAATATCAAAAAATTAAATATGCTGCTGGTTGGCTCGACTGGGCTGGACTGAATGCATTGCATTGCTTAAGCACATATGGGTGCCAAGGAATTTGTTGAACCTTTTTTGGAGTTATCATCCCTTCGGGTTTTGCAGACATTAAATTTTAACAGTCAGCTCCTGCCGCTTCGCTGTGTTGAGGATTCGATCCTTCAGAGAGACGTGTTTTTTTTTAAATACTTCAGAAAGTATTACCGCGCTGTGCAATACCGGACCTGCGAATATCAATTAAAGGGCGTCATTTGCATTTGTATTAACCATGCAGACGTTTTTAATGAAAAATCATCATGACACGACAATATAAAAAAAAATACTTCCTAAACAAGATGTGTGGTGTGTTTGTGGGTATGGACACGAGAGTCACTTTGCATGCCAGGATATCCTATGGAATGGAACTTGTGTATGTATGAATGTACTGTGCGGGAGTAATTTGAACCCACACTTTTTAATAAAGGAAAACTCTTGTTCAATTCAGTTGATAGAAATCAAGGGGGCATTAAACAAAGCAAAGTTCAAGTAGTTCTGGTCTGTTCTGTTCTGTAGTAGTGTTTGTTGGGTGGATGACATGGACCCGACCTTAAGGCAGTAGTAATTTAATATGCACTCTATACGTATCTATCTATTGTATGTGTATGTGTGGAACGTTTGCATTATTAAGGAATGAACCCAACCACCACCACCGGGACTGACTGCCGATATCGAGAGTGCAACTCACGCGGTGGTCTTGAATAATTAACATGATACCTCGACACCTTCTTTTTCTTTTATCCAATTGTTAATCTCCTATATCCTTAAACAATTCAAACACATACATACTACATACATAATCTTATAAGGTAATAAAAAAAAATATGTGTACTATGTACAATATATTATGCCGGCGGATGCGGTGGTACAAGCACTTCAATATAATATGTATCTTATATCGCGTCTTCGTACGTGTCTTCTACATTTTGTACATAATAATTGAATTTAGATCTCAGGTTAGACACAGACACGGACACACACGTCTGTCTATCTATCTAACTTAACCAACCGGCAGCAATTTAATTTGCAGAAGCTGTATCAAACTACTTCTCTTTCACCTGCCGCCAGCATTTATTGGCAGGCAAAATATTTTTGATTGTGTTTTTGTCTTAATGCCGCATGCATTCAGATGGAAGGGTGAAAAATTCGCAACTTGGATTAGCGTAATAGAATTTATATAGCAAATTCTTCCTGTAGAAGTAGAAGATTGTCTTAGGATTCCTGGTTCAAGTGGTCTATGAGGTTGCTCCTGCCACCTCCCTGTGATGGGTTCAAGGTTCTGCTAGTAGAAAGATTATCGTCATACACCTGCATTTTGTATCATGACAGTAGTGCAATAGAGTTTGATTCATCTTCGAAATAAAAAAA
>JAQGCB010000983.1:0-16899 GCA_034698835.1 Protaphorura tricampata | reverse complement strand
ACAATCAATTTGCATACTTGTATGTTTGAATGCTTTGGAATATCACGCTAATAAAGAATCAAATCAAATCAAATCAAATCACCATTTCAGTAAAGCCATATTGTAATTTACAAGGCACATTCATCGAAGGCGTTTCCAATTATTCCAATGAATGAATGTGAATAAGTCTAACAATTGGAAAGAAACAATTACGAATGTTGTCAAGAATTAGTATGAGCTCAGTTATATTGACATTCCAGGCCAAGGCCAAGATTCCTGTATAGGCGACGAGTGGCGACGTAGAGTGTACATGAGTACATGTTAATTCCGACCGAGAATTTCTGAATCGTTTGTTATTAAATTGGGCTTGGTGAGACTGATGACCGATGTCTTTGAAATAACTAATCTTTTAACAAACAACACCTAAATGTTAATTAATCAACGGAGCAGGACTTTCACCTCATTTGGTGAGGAGGAACGAGAAAGCAGGACAGGGCGGTTCATATAGGATGCATTAAGTTCATTTCCACAACGATTAATGGAAATTGGGAAAGGATTTGAAAAAATCCAAATCTTATCAGGACACTTAAATCAGCGTAAGTTTCCAGTTTAATCATTTCCCCCAAATTTATTAACAAGACCACCACATGTTAGATCACATTTTGCAGAGATTTAAGAATTTAATGTAGTCCGATGAATTCAGCAATAAACTAAAATTAAGACGCTAGATTTAGATTTATTCTTCAAGACTCAAAAGATATGGGATTCCAGAATCCAGACGACTTATCCGAGAAACTCTGGAGTACTCGGCGGGACACATGCAGTCCAAGGGTCTCCGTACAAATTGATGGATTTGCAAACCAATCCATCCTTACAATCAATGTTGTCGTAACAAAATGAGTGCCTGGTTCCTTCCCTCAAATGATTCGGGTCACGACAGCGGCCTTCTAAGCATTCGCTACCATTTTGACACCCAATTTTTAACCCGTCACTGCTTTCTCCACACGGCCCAGTATTTGCGATTTTACACCCATCACTTCCCCATTCCAATTTCCAAGTCGGTAAACTCTGAGATTCATCATCTTTGGCTGGGTCGCATGTGCAAACATCATTGCATTTAGCCAGGTGAACTCGGTCTGTCGCAATTCCTTGGAATTTACACACGTCAGAACTTTTGCAACTTGACACTGGTCCTTGTAACGTTAGTGCTTCCGTGTCGGACACGAGAACTGCCGCAAATATGGCGATGACGACATGAAGCTTCATCTTCTTAATCTTCGCTTCACCTGTAAAAGTACAAGAAAATGAAATAGACTTGCACTATATTTCACCAATTACGAAGGTTTGGCTGAGCAATTATACATATACATGTGGCCTGGTTTCATAAGGCTCCATTGAGTTCTGACATCATCCTAGGTTTTAAAATTGACGAAATGCGACTTAGTAAAACAAACACGATTTCGCTGAGCTTTTAAATCGCTGTGACCGTATTTGACAGTTTAGATTTGCCACCGAGACACCGATAGATCAATTAAGGTTGTAATACAACTTATTCTAATTTTGTCCAAATGCTTTAAAGAGTACCTTGTGAAATTGTAAACCTTAAAACTGCAGAGAGAGAGAAGGTAGATCTTACCAATAATTCTGAACCTGTGTGGTTTAAATTCTTAATTATTGGGAGATTGGATAACTGGGTTTATTCGCACCTTGTCCACATTTAATTACTCTAATCATGAATTTAAATTAAATGCTCTTTACATGAGCACAGAAGGACAACGAATTAGTACTAAATTAAGGACCTGAGATTTCAGAAACTGTATTGTAGTCTACTCCAATTGTATGTTTTTGCATAGTGTGCTTGTGTGCTGCTCAAAAGTTGTAGGACGAGTTTATTACGTAGGCAGTAGTTTTCAGTATTAATTAAGCGACTTTATAATCAGAGTTGCCGGTTTTTAAAGGTAAACGGTTCATTAAGCATTTCTTGAATACATAATCAAGACAAATGTATGTGTCTGGTTCAGTTTTCCTCGTATTGAACTAATTAAAGTTGATTTTCCAAGGTTAAGGTGAGGTATTAATAATTTGGACAGTTACATTAACAAACGATTGCCGTAGGATCGTAGGAAGCTTACCTAATTACTATTATTTGAATGTATTACTGCCGTACTCACGCCTAATTCACGGAACTACACTACAATGTTCCGCTACAGGATAACTAGAGGTACCGAAAAAAATAACGAATAAACACGGGTTACTTTTTGTTCTGGCAAAATCACAGATCACAGACTTTCACCATTTTCTCCATAAGGTTATACGGAGATGGCTGCAGAAAAGCCCGGTTTGTATTCGAATCTGGGTTACTATTCGGGACCGGTTCTTATTCGGTATTTCACCGTATTGTATAGTTTACCATGCTGTCAAAGGAAGCAAAAAAAAATTAGACACTTTTGCTAAGTTGGAAAACTTGACGATTCAAACTTACATTTATTCCACTGGGCTTCAAGCTAAACCCTCTAACTTATTTTTGTAAAAAAAATGTATGTACACAGTACGCTTGCAAAAACTGCTCGACCACTCTACTGGTACATCTCTGAGCAAAAATAATTTAGTTTTAAAGTCGCGTTGACGTTCTGCGAGCCCCAGTAGCCGATTTTCCATCTTCACGTCCGCCAGTCGTCCACATGGACGATTCAGAATCTCGATGCTCGCGATCAGAACCACCTCCAACATCTACACTGGAATCTCTTAATTTGCTCAACAGTGTAGCTCGCATTTCTTCGTACGTGATTGGTTTAGACATTTGAGTCTTATCCTCGGTTTCTTCTTCTTCTTCACTGTAAACATAATCACAATTACAAAAGGTGGATTTATTTTTCTTATTAAAAGAATCGATTGGTTTAACTTTGGCTTACGCAGCTGGGTCCAGTCTCCCGGTAATGAGAACTTTGGGTTTGAAAGGTCCACCAGTTGGTTTTGGTTTTGGACCTTGTAAAGTAGTCGGAACTTTGGAAGGTAGTTGACCACCATCAATCTCGACAAAACGACGAATTTCTAGAACACTCTTCTCAAACTGTAACTCCGTGACACGATGTTCCAAAACACTCATACAAAGAGTAGCATTCCTCGGTGAGATTCCTGTCTGGTTTCCTGGTTAAAAAATGCACAAAATTAGATCGCAACTATAACCTCCAAAATTATACCGTATATTGCTTGGCGGAATTAGGTTCCATTATTACCAAGTAATTGTATAATAGCTGCATTTCCACACTTTGCAGTAATAAAAACGTCTTCAATTGCAGCAATTATTTTTTCCATGTTAGACTCAGCGAAGTCCCATTGTGTAACAAGTTGAGCAAGATTAGCCGAAGATGCTTTGTACTTTGTGTCCAAATCTATTATCGCCTTTTCCTGAGCACATCTCCGTCTTTTTTGTGCGAAACATTTCTCTTCAATCTCAGTCTTCAAAATTCGGATCGCGTCTTGTATGGCATCAACCTGGATTTTTAAAACCATGAGAGTTTCTTATGCCATCATCGAGTTTAAGTTAATTTAAAAAGATTATCGAATGCACAAATGAGATGTAAAATTGAACCTCATTGTTCAAATCACTAATGTATTTAAACTTGGCAAAATTTTGTTGTTCTTGTGACTTGTACTTTTGTACAAGTGTGTCGACATCATGAGTGTTTGCAAACACCAGCAGATCTCGGAAACTGATTTTGTATGCCATGAGCAAATCATCCAATTGTTTCTCTTTGGCTTTATCCAGTCTTTCTGCAGAAAGTATATTTAGTTTTAAGGAAATTCCGTAATATTTGAAGCACAATTACCATTATTGGAGGCATCGTTTAAGTAACTTACGTTGCCTGACGTCATCTTCTTCAAGTAATGGACGCGGTTTACTCTTGGTAACAAGAAATCCATGCCCCTAAAAATGGAAAGTACAAAAATTATTCAAAAATTCCCGTTTTATTGATGTAATCACGAATTAATCGTCAAATATTGTCAACCTTCTCGTCATGATGTAGTACTCGCTGGTACTCTTTCATCTCGAGAACATGTTGCTTCGATTCTTTGTCGTTTCTTTCTCTCAGTGCACGTATTTTGGCTGTCGCTTCCTCTCTAAAAAAATGAAAAATTAGTCACGTATTTTTACCACTATGGTAAGAATACTGTACTCCAAATAGTCTTCAAAATACCTTTGATCGTATGTACTTGTAGCCACATCCACCAGTTCGGCCATTTGAAGTTTCATTTTTCCCAATTTCATTTTGTTCGCCTCATACCGGTTATGGAATCTCCCTCGCTCCATTAAGTTCATGTCAATTTCTTGTCGAATGTATTTATTATTCGAAACTTGTGTGTCACACAAAGTTGTAACCTGAAGGGATGGTGAATATGTATATTTAAAAAAAAGTTTGCAGTTTAATTCGCCTATACGATATCCTTTTGAATTTAAGCTCATTGGTGAAAGTCCACTGGTGAAAGTTCATTAATCGGTGAAAATTAACTTTCACCAAACCTGTAGAAGGTAATCGCTAAAACAATACCGAGATATGACTAGCTACATGTTAAAATATTCATTTTGACTTTTTTTTTGCAGAACTAACTGACATTTCCCTTCTAAACCTATTCAGCGATAATTCTATGTATGTTAGGAATTTTTCTAAAAATTGCATAAAATGATAAATTACATGGTACAAACGATTCTCTAGAACTCTAGTCCTTTTCTGAGCTTGAGGTACAGTCATGGAATGTCCAAAAATCAATTGAACTTTTAGTCTTTGTTGAACAACACGATGAGTGATTTTGTCAACTTGTTCTTCCATCTCAGAAATTTGACCTAACTGATGTTCAATGTCCATTTGGTGTTGAATGAATTGCTCAAGGATATGAAGAATGTGTCTAATAGTTTCTTTATCGAGGGCCATATTTGGAGCTGAGAGTGCATTGTTCAAATCAGTCATGAGATCAATTTTTTCCTTCTCTAGAAATCGGACGATTCCAATTTGAACGTCCTTTCCAGACTCCTCTGCGTATGCCTTCCGATCATTTTCCATGAGACGATACTGGCGCTGAAGTCGAAGGAGTTCTTCTTTGGCCAATGCCTCCAAATCTACATCGGAGTCGACTGCCCGCATTTTGAACGATTGGCAGAATTTGAAACTTAAATAAAATTAAAGCTGATAATGCCCTTAATCTAAACTACCTATTTATCTTAGCTTAAAATATTATGATTCTACTGCTAAGAAGTATTTTACTGGTTATTTTTTGAAAAACGTCTGGAGAACTATTTGCCAAATATTATCAGGGACAACCATCGAATTGCTCTGACAACTAATTTGGTTTGGGGTATGAATTGTACATGATGAATTTCTTAGAGAAGTTCAATTTAATGTTGAAATTCGGTTGGTTCTATGAATTCACTGGAATTGTCAGATTATGTGTTCAAAAATGAACTGAATTTCTTCTTAAGGCAACAGAAGGGCAATAAAAAAGACAATGAAAACACATTTCAATAAAATCAATTTGTTCATACAATTTATTACTTTACTAAACATGCTCATATATATTAATTTACGTTTACAATGATTTATATCCGAACAATGACGTTTACAAAATAACACGAACATTTCTTGTCGACGTGACATGGAGACACAATTGTGCAGTAGGAAAAACTCAAATTCATCGGTACGGTAATAACTGTGGTCATAAAATCTGTATAAAGTTTGTAACATGCTTGCAAATAAAATTAGTCGTTGTACTTGTAAAGTGTACCTCTCCAATATTTCTAAAATACGATGTATTAAAATCTGAATGCTGAAATTGCACTACAGAAGAGAAGGGCGCGGCGATAAATGCCACTATAGTTAAAATCGTTTCTTAGTTTTTAAGATTAATAAATAAAACTGATTCTTACGTAATGTACTCGGCATGCAATGTATTAATTATGTGATCGGTGTTAACTAGGAGTGAGGGGAGAACGATTGACTATTTTCTGCCGTAGAAATACCAGGATTCCTACAGAAATACTGACCAAAAAGGCTCATATTAGCCGTGGCACTTGCACTGCCGTTTTCATAAGAGTTTTCATGAAAAACATTGTCATCTCCACTTCCTACACCACTCAAACCATTTTCACTAGTTTGCTTATTGTTTGTCAAAAAACTTTCACTGTCAACTATGGCGTCCCCATCATTAGGAATCCTTCCATGAAAAGAGTTCAGGACGTTAGGAAATATATCATGTTTTGCAAACTGCTGAGTTGATTGCGCATTTCCTATACTTCGATTAAAGTTGAAACTTTGAGTTGGATTTATAAGCTCAGATAACAGCTCTTGTCCCGTCTCCAAAAAATCTGATCCATTTCCATTTCCACTGTCATCAGGAGAGTAATAGTCAGCAATATTAGAGGGAGGAGAGAAACGTTCAAAATTTTGGAGCTGCGTTTTATTCGAAGTTGTACTTGAACCAGGGGACATCCATGATGAGTTAAAATTTCTCAATGGACTGACATGAGAATCATTTGAACTAATTCGATTTGGTCGTCCGGGTACTGGCTGAATGGTAAGTTCTGATGATAAAGAGACTGGACTTTTCCGTTGAATTGGAATACTCTGAGTTGTGAAGTTGAATGAATTAGTACTATTACTACCACTATTGCTGTGGCTTCGGAAAGATTTTTGTACTTGGCGTTGCCAATTTCCTCCAGAGAGCAACGCGTTCATAACGGCAGGATTCTTTCTACTCTCAGGAACCTGAGCAGAATGATATAAATGGTTCGAATTCGAAATGGGAGTAGAGTCAGCAGGACGAGAAAATGGATTCCGAATGAATGGAATGTTCTTTGGTAAAGGTTGGCCTGGGTATGGAGGTTGGATTTTTGTGTATGACTTTTGTGATGCATTTTCAGTCGGATTTAACTTAATTACTTCAATGTCAGGAACCAAATCAACTTCTGGTGCTTTCCGAACTTTTGATTGACCGGCTTGTGTGTCCTGTTTCCAAATTGTTACATCTCCACCAGAACTACTTCGCTGATTTGTGATTTGTAGATTTTGTTGATGATTTAGAAAATCTCCATAAGGGTGAGTTGGGGGAAGTGGTACAGACATTGAGTGATGATAAGGAAATTGATTCACATCGCCTGAAAAGACAGGTTCCTCTACTTTCCGTCTGTAATTTCGATGGATTGAATGATTAGGGTGGTAATCAGGTTCATGGCCGTAGTTGGAAGTGGAGGATGTCCTTGGTTTAAATATTGAATTAATCACGAGCAGAATTTGTTCTTTGGTCAGATCCTGAGTAGGTGGGATATGGTCAAGAAGATTTGTTCTAGATCGTCGTCTCAATGCTATAATCCGCCCATTACTTAGCCGTAAATAACTTCCTTTGTAGGAGCGAAGAAGATACACTTTATCACCTTCCCTGAGAAATATGTCTGGGCCACCTTCGGGATCTGCAAGAAAGGAATCTCGCCGCAAAATAATACCCTGGACAGACACTCCTTTTCTCCTTAGTTCATCCACTGGCAGGGGCAGTACCTCCCTGTCCCTTGCGTTGCTCGACATTGACATTTCGTCACGCTCGTAGTCAAAGCCCATTTCTTGACGAATTGGTCGAACACTCGCTATTGGTTTGTCATAGTAGCCGCTCGATTGACCTGAAGCTCCGTACATGTAGTTACTGCCCGATTCATCATAGCTCATACCATTCATCCCTGAATGGCCATGTTTGGTCAATTGAACTCCCTGTCCTTGATAGCCAGGAAAGTAAGAGGGGTATTGTTGACGGTTTACTACGGTTGGCGTCGGTCCAGGTACAGAATTATTGGCAGCTTTCTTCTCAAACTCGTAATTACGATGAGCCATTCTCCTCTCTGACGGTGAGAGCTTCTTTTCCTTCCGATCAATAAGAAGTGACTCGTGTTCAAATGGCTCCTGAAAATTACATTATACAACAAATTAATCTCAGCACATTATGTATCATTTCACTTTAAAATTTCTCTGACCTTAGTAATTTTGTCCCCCGCTTTTGATAGAACGTTTTGCATAATGACATCGTCGAAATTCATAGGCTCCTGCTCGAATGTTGTTTCCTGCACGCGATCTAATTCATCCATCTCCAAATGTAGAGTTGAGCTCATATCTTTCGAGTTAAAGTGAGAATCGGGATTCATTTCATCAACGACACGGTTGGCCATTCCCCTTTTATTAATTTGTCGATCGTATATTCGCTTCTCAAGAGTGCAATCGGTGACAAATCGGTAAATCTGACATTCTTTCTTCTGTCCGTATCTACCAATGAATAAAAGGTTCAGATATTTAGGATGGGACCTAGGATGGGGTAATTTTCAATATTTAAAAGCCTACCTGTAGACTCTGCAAACTGCTTGACAGTCATGGCACGGATTCCAGGATGCGTCAAAAACGACCACCCGATTAGCTCCAATCAAATTAATACCCAAACTCCCAGCTCTTGTTGATACCAAGAAAACGCGAGCCGTACTACAAGGTGCATTGAAGTCTTTGATCAACCGTTCCCTTTCCAAGCCGCCCGTGCTTCCATCCAATCGAAAATAATCCCTCCCTTTGACCCAACTGAACTTGAGACTCAGAAATGTTTCCATCAAATCCAGAGTAAGTAAACTTTGGGAAAATACGAGGAGTCTGTCGTTGACCTTCGTGCATTCTTCGATTATGATGAACAATAGCTCGAACTTGGTCCCATTCTCCAAATGGCCAGGTACATAATTTTTGAAAGCAGATGCCGCCCACTCCAAGGAAAGTAGACTATCAGCAGTTCGATTATCTCGTACCGCCGGACTTGGACCTGGCCCTGAGCCATATCCATAATTGGTAAAAATTGGAAAGGTGTTGGGTTCTAGGTCTTCAACTTGTTGCGGAGTCCGTGAGTAATAATTATTGTCATTCATATCCGAAGTACTCATGTTCTCTACTGGCACCTTGCTCACTTTTTTCACACCATTCTTCCTGACTTTGTTGTCTTCTACTTCTTCAGTCAAACCTTCAAAATCGTCCAGAATACTCTGCTTCTTTTTCACGACATTATAGAGAACGTCTGGGTGATTCCAAATTTTGCAACAGACTGCGAATGCTTTGATTGGGTTTGGAGTTGAATTCCCCATGTCCGCTAGGAGTCTCAAGTAACTAATAAATTCTTTGTAAAGCTCATACTGAATTGGCGTCATTTTCAGAAGAAAAACCCATTCCTGTTTCGCAGGAAGCGCTTTCTGTAGGACGACATGAGAACGGCGCTGTACGAATCCTTCCAAGAGAGAGTGAAGGACGTGAGATCGGTACTGCATCAGCCGCTTATCACCTGCTGTGGAGTCCGCACATTGTCCATTAGTAATGGGGCGCTCAAACATGTTCGAAAATTCAGCTTTACTTCCTGAAATCGAAGAATAAAATTTGAATACTAGAGTAAGAATACTTTCAGGAGAATTATGGTGGCCCATGTAAAACTTTAACCTACCCAAATAACTTGGACGAATGAAATCAACCATACACCAGTACTCCATCAGATTGTTTTGTAAAGGATAACCGGTAAGTACAACTCGACGCCTTGTCTTAATAGCTTTGAGTGCTTGGGATATACTGGCTCCACTATTTTTAATACGATGACCCTCATCACAAATGACTAAGTCCGGTCCAGGACGAACCAGGTTACTGTATATTTTTGTAAGCATACTCTCCTCTTGGTTTGCCTTGAGGAGTCGTGCGTTTTCCTCCTCTGGAGAGTCCATTCGAGATTTTTCTCTTTTAGCAGTTTTCTTCAATTTTTTCAAGGAGAGCATACGATACATTTCGTAGCCAATGAGCAGAACACCTCGATTTTCGGTCCACTCTGAAATGATTTTTTCTCTGGCTGCCAGTGTTTTAACAGTCTCGTTTAAGACATAGACACCAAAGCTCCTTCCCTCGAATGGGACGACGCCAACATTTTCGGTACTGGGGATCTGACTTGCTTCGGCCGGTTCCGGCACTGATACTACTGAAGCCTCCGGTGATTCGGACACAAATTGAGGAGGTAGAGATGAAGGATTTGATGCTGACAAGCTTTGTTCTTCAGAGGTTGTAGTTGGAGGAGTCGGAACTGAAATGGATTCACTGCATTTCAAGTCGTCCAGGTTTTCAGGGTGAATTTTTAATTCGTCAGGTAAATCCAGCTCTGAGAGCTCTGGATTTTTCTCCTTCAATTGATCTGGCTCCGGATTGTCCTGATTCTTTGCAACTTTCAATTTAGTCTTCCTTCGTACGTATTTTCTTGTGGGAGTTGAAGTCGTAGAATCGATCCTATGTGTTTGAGGTAGCCATTGATTAAATTCATTCAACCAATTTTGAACGGTATTAATTGGTACAATGATGAGAACTGTGTTGGCCGAAGTATGCCTCAAAAATACATCACAGAAGGCGGCAGCCTAAAAATAAGTTAAAATTTGTCGTTAATATTTTGGAGAAGGAAACGATCGAGCTCGAGTTATATTTTATACAAACCTGTATAGTTTTTCCAAGTCCCATCGAATGAGCTAATATACATCCTAAGCCACCTGTCGAGTTAAACCTTTCCATTGACTCGACTACATTGTCGTAGAGAAATCGGATTCCTCCAATCTGAAAAAATAATTCACATTTGAGAACAGCCTACGAATTTTCCCAATACATATATGGAATGTAATGCAACAAGTGACCAGAGCCAAGAAACTAAGTTGGAAAAATTGAATGAGCAATAGAAATTAACAAATTGAACCAACTTGATGAGGTTTCACTGCCTTCCCTATGTGAGTGCTCAGAAAAATGTCTGGATCCTCTTTTGGATGTCCTACGTTCACCTGATGAAAGCATTCAATTAATTTTTAAGTATGTATATGTAGTATAAGTATATGTGTTTTCTTTTAGGCAATCCTTACAAATGCTACTTCGAATCACACTCAATATATACCATCTTCGTACCTAAGAAAATAATTGAGACACAAATGTAAAGACAATACAGTGAAGGTAGAACTTACTAGGACTCTGCCCAATTCATCCGGGACATTATTTTCGTCATCATACTTCTCAATAGAGTCGTCCTCTTCATCATTAATAGGAGGCGGGCTTATAACTACACAATCGTCACTGGAGTCACTCTCTGCCCCCTTGTCAATGACCTGACTTCCTACTATTGGGATTTCACTAACCACATTTCTTAGTCCATCTGTCATTACGCCACTCACAACTTCACCACAATTGTTCATTATTACACCACCACTGTAAAAATCCTGTGGGAGAGGTGTTGGGCCACCGAACAAAGAATTGTATTTACCACTCTGTTTCGCGGAAAAATCACTGTCCTCGTCATCAGATGACAAGGTGAACACTTCTTGTTCGGTTGCCGTTGAAATATCAGGTTTATTATTAATATCCATTTCGACATTACTATTGCTATCAGAAGAAATCATGGAATCAGAAGCTAATGTCATAGTGATTCCCTTGTGTGCCATTCTCTTCACTACATCTTCCACAGAGAATTGCCAATTTTGACCAAGCTTTGACATGTTTTGTTGTCGCTGAAGTAGTCTCTGTCGTTGACGACGCTCAGCTTCCTCGCGTTGGGCTTTCAGGGTATCCTCCTCTAGTTGATCAGCAGTGAGAATCTTATGAATCTCTTTCCGCTGATTTGCAGTCTTAGTTTTCTTTGTTTTAACTTTACTCTGTACAACTTCTACTTCATCGGACCCTGATTCCTGAGATTCCGTTTTGTCCTTGTCTTCTTCAGCAGATTGGGCAGCAGCAGACTGGGTGGGATCAATATCTTTAGTTTCGTCTTTATCGTGTTCAATATTATCAGTTACTTTGGCTGGTTTCGGAATTTCGGTCTCTGGTTCTGGTTCTTCCGTCGATAAAGTAGCTTCAGCAATCGCTTCGTCATTGTCAGTTTTAGGTGGGTTAGTAATAGGAATAGGAACTTCTCCATTGGTACCGGATGTCGATGCTACTTCGTTCGTACTGCTCGCGTTAGTTTCGAGAGTCGACGGGATATCTTTGACACTTTCGTCATTGGGAAGGGGAGGGTCACGGTCAGGGTCCGTTATCGTATTCTGGGAATCAGGGTGACTGTTTAATACTGGAGTGGAACCTTCAAATGCGCCTAGTTGATTAGTTAATTCTAAATGACTTGAGAAAGTCAACTCCAGATCTGTCTTCAGTCGTTTGCACACTGGCTCACTGTCAAAGTCCGAAGCTGGATTATCAGCCATTTTGTTCGCCTATGTATTCTCGACGATCTGAAATAATTAAATCGCTATTAATAATCAGATTTCGTGAGACAGATTTCTTTCTGAATAGTTTGGACAGAATAATCCTAATTGCCTGCAATAAATTTGAATTTAACAAGTACTGGTATTGGGAAGTAACTATATTTGTCATTGTCAAAATCCTGGCATTCAATTGTATCGTCCAATTAGAAAAGTGCGAACGGAATGGAGTGGGTATCGAACAGATGGCTAGCTAACCGGAACCTTTAGTATCAGAATTTTCTGGATGAAAATTGAAAGCATTGTCAACGAAAAATGTAAGAGAACCAAACAGAACCAAGAAGAGTTACTCTGTGTTTTTCCAAGTTTACTACTCGATGTTGTCTGCTATCATCGTCATCCCAAAAAAATGAATGAGTATTGACAATGTCGTAGTAAACGTGGAGAAATCCTGGAGTAAGGACGAAATGAATTGCAGAAAGAAAAGTAAATGATAAGCCTCTACCAAATTCAACCAATGAAATTCATTTATTAAATTTCAAAATGTTATTAACATACCTAATTGAATGATAATGTGTCACTACGAAAAATGCAAGGCTAAGGGTTATTCATTTCTTCACCAATTTCAAATATTTTCGTGAGTCAAAACTGATTTCTTCAGCGTCGTCCTCAAGCTTGACTCGAGTTTTAGGCTTCCGTCTCTCCAAATGACGTTTTCGTTCTTCGTCAGTGCAGAGAGTTGTATCAAATGGCAACTGAAAAAAACACAAATTAACTGTGATTAGTTTTAAACGATATTGAAGTCGAGAAAAAAACTAATCAAACTTCTAAGAAAAACATCATGGGCATAAACCGATGTGACAAATGTAAACTGAGGCTCAATGCTTATGTTTGTTTGACCAAGTTAAATTATTGATATACGAAAGAGGGAATTTCATCAGACCTATACTTAATGTACACATTCAGACACTAGTTACTGATTAATTTTTCATAGTTCTCAAATGTCCTTCAAGAACTTACAGAAAGTATTGATCCATACAAGGTCTATGTCGATATAAACAAAAAGACTCTTGTGAAACAAGGCCGGGACACATTTATTTTGGAAATTCCTGTTACCCTTAGCCTTAATGTTAAGATGTATTCTTCTTTATTTATTCAGAACTTCACTTAACCCGTTTAGCTGAACTAAAATTAAGTCGAAGTCAGAAAAATGTGACCCAAGATAAATCGATTAAATGAATGGAAGAAAGAAGACTGGCAAATTATATAGAACCAGAACAATGGATATGCACAACCAGCACAATAGTAATTACTCATTCCATTTGACCTTGTTTATCCGTGTCTGTTATTGTACTGAATTTCTAATGGGACCTGTCACAATTTAAGAACTATTCACTCTCTCTCACACGCAGACAAATATGAACTGAGGCCAAACCCCAGGAGATTCAGAGAAACTTTTATTTACATAAAATTGAATAATACATCGTGGACGCGTGCCATCAGAAAATCGGTTAAACCCATAAATATATTATAAAGCTTTGAGAAGGTTACTGGAGACTGGAGACTACATAAAACATAAGACATAAATATGAACAACTCAACAACTGGACTGGATTTAAGTTACAAGTTATAAGTAGCACATCGGAAAAACCCATAGCGAATATAATAACGACTGGCTATAATAACCTATATCAATACATGTTAAAATATCTACCAATCCACAGGATTTACCGGATAATAAGAACATTGATCGAGAATTGCTGAATTCACATTTCAAGCAGGTGCTCCTATAACTTATGAGTCAGATCTACTCGCAATATTTTCACTCCATATGTGCGCTATAAAGTTAAGTCATGCACCATATTCCCTCCTAAAATAGAGAGACCCCTGACCTAATTATGGCTTTTAGATCACTTAACTAAAGAATTTAACATTACGTAAAACTTTTGCAACGGCTGTCCGGCTGTCAAAACAACATAGAACTGAAAGGATAATGTTGCTAATGTACAAGACAAGGCACAATAGTGGCAGTTGTGATGTCATCATATATAACATCAACAACCAAGGACTTAATTCAGGGATACTGAAACGAGGAAGAAGGTTACAACCTCAAGATGGCCTAAGAAATTACCGTTATCTTCTGTGTAATACTTCTGCGCTGCGATATGTTTAATTGTTATACATTGGTTCTAATTTATGGTTAATCATACAACGTAATGACATTAAGTATTGGGATGTTGTCACTGAATAAATTGAACTGAATTGAATTGAATGAGACAGGTTATTGTTTTGTTAATATTTGTTACTCTCATTTTCATTAAGAAATTGAGAAAAAGATTCTTGAGCTTCCTTGTCCATTAAATTGAAAGAAAATTATTTTTACCACAAAGGTGACCATTTTCTCTAGATGAAAAAATAGTACAGACAACAGAGAATATCGAAACCGGGGGTCAAACGTTAAAAGCGATACCTTGTGACTTGTGAGTTTTCAAGGTCAGAGCAACAGTACTGTACTATCTAAAATAGTGGATCCACCTTACTGATTGATGACTGAGCTTTGAGTCCACACTCACAAAAACAACGTAAACGTAACGTGTTATTTGTTTGTACAAATTAACTTCAATTAGGGAGGGACTTGAACTTACCTTGATGATTTTACGTGGTTCGTGGTAACGAATTGTAAAAGTTGACCCGTCCGGATTGACCAAAAGACAAGGATAAGTCCTCAAATATTGTAGACGACAAATTCGATTGACAGCCACACGATTTGAACTGAGAAGACGTGTTGAATTGACCTGGACTTGAATTTGTGGCTTCTGAAGTAATATCGGCGTTGTCTTCGGCACTAAACGATGTACCCAATTCATGGTACGCTCCGAAACGACCCAGCCAAGTCAGCACTTGTCCGGACAAATAATTTAATTCTTAACCCCTGACCGTGTGCGTGTGACCTGACGTGACCTTTTCTTTTCCTTCCGTAAATCTACCAAGTGCCAAAATAATCAAAATACTTCACTCCGGACTGCTCCAAAATTCCAGGGGGTCGGTCGCACAGGACGGGTCAGGTCAAATCCTTCAGCCCCAGGAAAAATGTGAATGTGAGACCAGTGACGAGTGTTATTTTATTTCCGTGACTAATTTAGTGATTTTTTTTTCTCAGCCACTCAAAAGTGTCGTCCGAATAATAAATTAGTGAGTATGTAAAAAAGTAGGAAGGAATGAGAATGGGTGGCAACTTTATTAGTGTGTTCACTCAAATGGGGAGACTCAACTTCTATACAGTGGTCAGCTGAGAGGGCCGTTCAATAAAAATGTATGCGTTTTTGTTTTGTGTCAAATTTTTCGAGCACACCTAATTTTCCAGCGAACATTTCGGTACATTTGATCAGATATTTAATATTAAAACTGACACAACCCAACATCCAACAGTCAAAATCGTCTTACATTTTGACTCCATGAGTTCTTTAGTTCAGGATCCCATGAATATGAATAACCCGAAAATATTACTGCTTTCTTTTTGGTTGTGGAATTATAGTAAATATGTGTCACTGACTTTTTTTTAATTCAAATGTTCTACGGTTAATTCTGAAAAATTTGACCAAATAAAAAAAAAGCTGTTATCTATCTAAGCTATTATTCATTTGAATAATAGTTCGATGAATTTGAATTAGAGCAGTCGCAGCATTGCTAAATTGGTACCGGATTACATGTACTTCCTGTATAGTGAGTGTAGTGTGGATTTTTTGGCATGTGTATAGTATCAATATCAAATAAGAGTGCAGTTTCCAGTGTATGATATACAAGTTTAGAAAAATTATTGATTTTGTGAACTACGACTATTAAAAAAATAGGAGTGGACCTAAGAGAACTTCTCAATACTCCATACATACATTATGGATTGTTTTGGCATTTATGATGGCTATGCTTATGCTACAAAGGAATCATTCTTCGTAATGTGTGAACGGATAGACAGAAAGAATAGAAAACAACTGAATGTATGGAGATTGTGACGTAAGGTTTCTCCGAAATGTTTACCGTTAGAGCGGCGGACACATTTGTGGATTCATGTGAACAGATGGCAGTCTGAGAGACACAACTCAATTTCGCAGACACAACACAATGTATCACCTCGCTCCGTTTTATTCTCAAAGACTCATTACATTTTTACATTCCAATCAATCCAATCGCAATCTTCGGAAACTGCCTTGCTGTGCTGTGGGCCATAAGCCCATAAATAATTCAGATTAGAATGCATAGCACCTTGATACAATGTGGAAAAATTCTCAAATCATAATATCGACAAAATAATGGTCAGCAGAAGTATTTTTCTTTAACATCATTTTTATATTTACGTATCCGTAGATGCTTGGTGAACACAGAGTTCTTTTGAAACCAATTAATGGTTTTCTTAAACTTTAAACACAATTTTTCCGGATGGAGATTGACACTTGTTTCTGTCCCGCTCGAAGACGACCTTGTACCGGATTTGTCAGGTCCGGCTTTTTACCTTCTGTAATTCTTTCTGCGATGTACTCTTTTAAGATCTAGAAATATCGGTTTTCCTCTAATAGAAGCCTACCTCCTTCACCGTTATGCTTATGGAGAAAGCAGGGGAAAGCGGTACCGCCTGACTCGATTTTGCAAATAGAAGCCCGGGCTTC
>JAQGCB010000982.1:0-16903 GCA_034698835.1 Protaphorura tricampata | reverse complement strand
AACCAGGAAAGTTTCACGTAGAGTCGAAAACTTTATGAATATCTTGCACAATCTGGCGAGTATAATGTGCGTGGTGGCTCTATATTCTACAGTTAGCAAATTTTATGCCTTTTGAAATACTTCTAGGGTAAATACTATTATGTTTGTCGGGAATGTAAGTCAATCAACGATCATGCCAACCTGTACATACTCGGGCAATGATTAAAAAAGGGATAAAATTCATTTGTGAGTTACGCGATGCTAGTAGCAGAAGCATTTTTCAAAATTATTCCTTTAAAGGTTCAAAGGTTAATCAGTTCAAGACAAGAAATCTATCTTCCCGATTTGTTCTGTAGTTTCCAAAATCTCATCTTGGAATAATTCCATCAAATGCATTAGGATAAAAATGACAATATTACCGTCCTCTTATGTAAGGCAAGGATTGCAGGAGACTTTGCAAGCTATTCCTGTCTGACTTATGGAATCGCTGCATATGAATTGTGTCCGTCCCACTTCATATTGCTATAAAACATCCATGACTATTTTATTCTGGCTATTCGGCTTGAGATTCGGTAAAAAAGCTGTAGTTCCGAAAATACAGCACATAACATAATGGTTTCAATACAATATAGTAGATAAGACACATTAAATCTTTCGAATAGCATCATGAGTGTGTATGGTATACCCAGTGTAACGAACGACATATTTTTCCCTTTATTGCTACAAAGCTAATGATTATTTTTCAGTCAAACTGTACTTCTAAATTCTGAAGGAAATTGAATGGGACAACTTTAGGCATTAAAATTTAATTAATTGAAACATAGTGAAACAAGTATACTTAGAAACCTGATGTCAACTGACTGTGCTGTGATGCTGGGGGATTGTAAACACACACACACACCCTAGAAGAAGGTCCAAGAAACGAGAACCCCTGACTGACTCGTCGAACCACAAACTTAATTTGAGATATGTATCGTGAAAAAAAAATAGTTTTAACGTCTGTTCTGTTGTGTTGAAGTGTGAGAAACAATTCTTTCTTAAAACTCAAAGATTTAAGATTCCTTATATTCTTTTTCGTTCTGTTTTTCCATTGTAAACCCTTCATATGTAAATTGGAAACAATGATAATTCACACAAGACAAAAACTTTTATTTCATTGAATACTTTACCAAAAGGCGTTTAATACCGTATCTTTCTTTTTTTTTATTCTGAAGAAGTTGTGAATTCAAAAGGAAACATGTTCTTATTTTTTTTCTTGCCCTGTCATTCCATTCCACACTCCATGCATAGTAGTGTAGTAGTCGTTAGTCGAAAAAATCTTACAGCGTGATTTCTTTTAATTTTCCATTTAAAAACAAAAAGAAATATCTACAAGACACATACATGGTTTTTTTTCGGTAGGGCCGTGATATAAAATTAGACTCGGATGTCACAACAGGTATTGTTCAAGAGCCATCTGCTTTTTTGTGGGTGTTTTATTTTTGTTTCCTTTTGATGAACCATTTTAACGAATGAATTCTCATTCGAAATGAAACAAGAGTGCAACGTAATGTTACTCCTTTTGATTCCTACTTTTGCAAGATGTCGAGACTCAAAACGTGAGGGCATTCATTGTTAAAACTACGTATGTATCATTGTGATAATAGTTTGACGTTTATAAATTAACTTTCGTATTATAATGTAATGTACGTATTATATTTTTAAGACTCGTAAGCCACTCACTCATGAATTGGATTTTCCAAAATCCTAAGTGGTTGACCCCAATGGTGAATCATAATAAAGACTATTCTCACAAGGAAACAATTTCTCATGTAAAAATCAGATCGACCAATTGAGTCCGATCTAAGGAGTCCATGGAAATGTGATTCCCTTGTCACTCTAATCTAACGCGCACTTATTCTGCATGCAATTTCTTATCTAATGAGAATAAATGATTCGTTCGTTACAGTTATATTATATTTGAACTGTCATCTCTAACTTTTGAATTCAAATTCATGTAATTAATGTGAAATAATTTATAATCATTAGAGCATAACAATAACCTAAGCATAATACGTACAGGGATCTTAAATTTTATAAACCGTCTGATTTATATTAATGTAATTTTATTCTTGGGTCAATTTTGAGATGAGGATTTTTTGACAGGTGATTTATATAGTCCAATTAGAATTCATTAGAAGTGGAAGGGAGAAGTGTCATCCAATAAAGCTACTTACTAATAGAGATGGCCTCTCGACATCATCATATCATACTTAGAAGGTATTATATACTATAGCGTACGTATAATATTTATTATACGTACTGACATTAAAATAACGTGTTAGTTACAACAATGATATATTTTGTAGTGTAGCATGCAGCTAGTGTCTGCATGTCCCTTCTTTACTGACCACACCTTTTCAAACGAGACTTTTTACACTTTGATGAATGGGTCTATTGTCAACAGAGAAAGAAAAATTTAGTCTATGGAGTATTACTATTTACGGGCTTGACATCTTGATATGAGTAAGAAATGAAAATTCAACACGAATAAATAAAATATATTAAAGGTACATACATGTAAAATTATACAAATGACAGAAAATATTTAATGCCAAAAGAGGACAAAAGTACACATACGTACGTATCTGACCTGTGTTATCATATGGGAAGTTTATGTTCGTGCCCACACCTTAGAAAGTGACTTTCTTCGCTCTTCAGCAAATTGTCGATGTCAGTTTAAGACTTGGAAACCTTAAAAATCATAAGAACATGATTTAGTCAGAAAACCAAAAAAAAAGACAAGAAATATTTCAAAATGCTTAAAATCTCAACCATTTTAAGACGCTAGCGTTTAGGACACACCACTGCGGTGTAAACTGGTGTGAATTGAGGCAGTCTCGTCCAAATCAGACTCCACGTCAACAATTCAATAAGTACAGGGGTACTTTATTAATCATAATTATAAGTGGTGTATTAATCTGGTACACACAGTTTAAAAAATGTCAAATCATTTGAGTCCAATTTAAGAGAGGGGGATGTAGATAATAGGATATTTTTTTTCTGTCATGTGAACTGTGTGGCAGGCAGTATATTCATAGGTATTATGGAAACAATAAAGAACCAGTAGCTCGAACTTGATTTCAGATGATGAGGTTGCGTCTTTTTTTTCTTCCCTTCTATCTTTCTCTCGTCGTCTAGCTGTAGCTACTTCATTTCGTTTCACTGAATAGTTCACGCTCTCTGAGCATTACAGTCTTACAGATGATACGTTCATTTTTTTTTCGTATCTATCCCGTCCATAAAACATAACAGATAACATTACATTATACATAGAACTTTTTTTTGTAATGTCTTTTCATTTCTGATGCATGTATACCGTGAAATGACTTGTATTTGGAAGTTTATAAAATCTGATGAAAATATTTCTTAAACTAAACGCAAGGTGACGAGGGGTGTTTTCGACGAGTTACGAAAATTTCTATTGTCAATTTTAAATACCAAGTTCATTGCCTATCTATTTCTCGTAAAACAGCGAATGCTAGGTCTCCAGTCGAAATAGGATATTTCTTTTGGTACCCTATCTAGGGGGATTAGAAAGTCGCACCTCAAATACATCCCTTGTGAAAACATTGTGTGGGAATTGTGTTTTAATAGTACTTCTAATAGCAGCCGGTACTACTCTAAGAAACAATAGATAAAATATGTGGTGATATCCTTTTTCATTCAATAGTGGGTTTGCTTGGTGGATGATTTTATTTTTAACGTAACGTGTTCCGTTTAGTTTAGAATGAAAAACTCAATGTTATGTAGCAGTTTAAGCTTTTGCTTTTGTCCTTCTCTTTCCTCTCAACACTTTTTTTTTCTTCTCTAGCTTCTTTTCTGTCTTTAGACATCTTTTATTAAAAGCTTGGAAAAAAAAGTTTGGCATGGGAGGAAGGTAGTACGTAACGTACGTGCTGATTTTGGATTGGATGATCTTTCATTTCATTTCATTTCATTTTGTTAGTCATTGCGCATATCATAGAATGAAGGATTGAAGATTTATTCTTTACATGTATAGGATGGAATTGCAATAGCAAATGGCAAAAATAAATTAATGATCTTTAAGCAAAACTATGTACGTAGCTGAGGAAAAGCTATGCCTGCCATTGGGTGAGAACGATGATCTTCATCTTCCTGTAATCTTTTAGTAGTTTAGTTTTGTAGTATATGTAGTAATACTATTACTCAACATAGAGACACTTCAGTCTTCGTTCCAATTTTTAATAAATCTCACGTCACGTCTCAAAGTCCTTATTGCTAAGTACAAGAGAGAGAGAGAGGAAGAGAGGGAGTGTAATATTGACATGTAATAATGTTTAAAAAGACTCTAAGTCACTAGGGAGTCAAAGTCAGAAGGAAAAGGGAGTAAAAAAAAGTATAAAATATTTCCAGGTGTTACCGACATTCCGTAGAATTTTCCAGAAACTAAATCAAACATCATTGCGTATTTCTAGAGGAGAATTTGTATAAACAGACAACATAGATTTGGCCCAAAATTTATAATATGCCTAGCAAAGGGAGGAATGATTCTAAAAAGACCCTAGCCACGTTGTTGTCTAAAAACCCGTATGCAAGGCCGGGGAATCGAACCCCACTAAAGCGAAACGTAGTTGCAAACTTATACCATTATGCTGTGACGGCCGAGTTATACTATAATACACATATTAATCCACATTCGCCAAAATATCATCCTCAAATATTATTGCGTATTTTTCATAGAGATCAGATTGATTGACCTAGGAGGAGTACCCATAGTAGTAGGAAGAAACTTCATTGGCAAACACTTAGAAATTACAATCGGAACTTTCACCATAGTGAACGGTGGCCGTCACAAGTAAAACTACGGTATCATACTATCATATGGATATAAATAAAATCCGAACCAATGCAACGGCTTGAGCTGACATGAATTGTCCATAACATACAAGATATAAACAAAATAAGTATAAAGTAGTGGATTCTACCCCAGAATAGATCAAGTACTGACAAAAAGTTGTAGTAAATATATATTCAGAGTATCCGTCTGACGAGTCTTTGAGTATGTATATGGATGGATCATTCGTTTCGTGGATGGATAGAGATGTTGAGTTCTTTTTGAGTCATTTTCAACCCAACCAACCCAGCCTCCAAACTCTCCTCTGTTTACTTTTCCTCCGTTACATTCACACCCCGACAAAAACTTTTCAATATCCATTCCAACTTTTCAAACACAACTCTTTACTCTGTATATGTCTCCCTGTCCCTGTCCCTCCATTCAAAATATCAAATTTGCTTTAAATAAAGAAATGGATCTTATACATACAACATATGTATGTATGTGTGTATACATATTTCTCAGAAACGCAACCAAGCCAAGCGCGTGTGTACAAATAAATCAAAAAATCCGAGAAAGCCAGACCAGGCTACTACGGCGGCATACTGTACACAAATGCATACATGATTTTAAAGTGTATCTGTAGTCGTGCTCATACTCATACCCCTTTCACCAAAGAAATTTTATTACAATAACTGAAAGTTAGCCTTTGTAAGGCCGACCAGACCGGCTAGACTCGTGAGTTCGTCGAATGTAGCTATGAAAAATTAAGATTTTCCTGATTCAGCTCTCCTGAGTATTCAGATTCTAGCTACTTTCACTCATCAATCGGGCGATCATTGCATTTTTGCTACGATTATGTCCTACGTTCAACTATAAGGGGAGAAAACTTAAATGGTCTCACTCAGGAAGCGCACGCACCCTGAGTGAGACCTTCAGCCAAGGCTCAGTTTCCTGACAATTTAGCAGGAACATTGAAATGGTAGCCTTGAGGATGATGGGATTTTTTATTTGCAGCCTGAGCGAAGTGAAAGTTGTAGCTCTAAAAGTAATAAATTGAAAGAAAGGTTTAGTGATTTTTTAGGCACCGAAAGTTCCTAACTTTCGGTGCCTATTCGAATAAGTCGCCATTGCGATTGGGAAAACATTACAGGTTACACCAACCTTTTCAAAGGCAACCACTCCATGCAATTAAATGTAAACTCATCCAGATTCCAGATCGAAGTTTATGAGTACTGGAATTCGCTTTTGATTAAGAGCTGACGCCTGACACTTGGAGAAAGTCTCTAAATATTTCTGAGATAAAATGAAGGAAATTATTATAAAGGCAAACTATAACCATGGGCGCCCGGCGCCAACGAGATCATTCTAAATTTTGTTTCCAGGTTACCATTTATGTCCAACTGTTCGCCAATTTTGAGCAAAATAATTGAAGCCGAAGACCTTGGCTCATTTATAATATATCTAGTAGCTTAGCTTATGAACCCCAGGGTGGATTTAGTTTTTGGTATATACGTACCTTCAATAAAATATGAGTTGAGAGTTCACAACAGGAAGAGGTTGAGCTATGAGGAGCAATAAAACCACTTGTACATAATAACTCAAAAAGAATGAATGTCTATAGAGAGCTTTACGAAGTTGGAACCATTAAGAAAGAAGGAATCGTCTGCTGTTTGGGTCTGCTTGTTCATTGAAGAACTGAACGGTGTAGTTTTGTAGTACGTGACTTGTAAGAAATATGGACATATAACATAATATTATATAGAGTATAACATATAACATCATATATAAGTATCATTGTACCATTGGGATTTTTATCAGATCGATTTTATAAATTTTCCGTCTGGTTTGATACACACACATACACACATGGGACTCAATAATTTTGCAAAGAGCTTTTCCCTTCTAGAATATAACTCCCAAATGATGACGTGTGTATTTCCCAAAACTTTGGAATTACATTGCATTCCCTCATTTTTTACCCGGTTTTCGGGTTTTCCGGAAATTTTTACTACTATGCATGTTCCAGGCGTCAGGTAAGTCGGACTCGAAGATGCGATTACTCATTCATTTTTGCCAAAGAATAGCAAGGAGTTAAAACCGAATTTCCTATACGTGAACATTTCAGCAGATTAGAAAATTCAAATACATAAAATTTGTTATAAATACACAGATTTTTTTTAGCCTCAAAATATGCCTCACCAAAAATTATGACAATTCTCGTTACAATCAGATCAAACTGGCCATTTTTTTACCGAGTTCCCCAATACGTCTGTATTACAGGATGGCTATCATAGAATGTGCAATATTTAAAACGTAGGCAGAAAGTCCAGATTGAAAAATACTTGTCTGAAAATTTTGTATTTTTGTTTTCCTTGGTTAAAAATATTTCCGATTGACCATTTCCCTGCAACACATTTCGTGTCATCGTGTCCATGGTCCATGCAGTAAGTATTCCTTGGTGTATTCGGATGATGACTTCGTCAGAGCGTCGCATTTTGTCCGAGAAAGTAAATTCCCTTGTACGTATTCGTATATGTATTTATTATTCTCGGATTTTCCCCTTTGTAGTATTTGTGTGTTTTGTCGGAGATTGATTTATCAGTAAAAAAAACTCGAAACAGGTTTTTTGCATCTTTCAATCAGGCTTAGGGACTGAGGGACAGTCAGAATAAGCTTAAGCAATGAGATGAGATGATGGACGGCCCAGAGGATTTTGATTCTCTCTCTCTCTTTTTTTGTGATTTGGGATTCGGTTTCAGTTCGGACACTGCGTTACTGTTACTGTTGGGGAAAAAAAACTAACGTAAGTTTAGTGGGATATGAGAAAAGTGGGAAGAGAAAGTCTCAAGGGACTCACTTCATGATACTAAAGAGAAACAGAGAGTGATGGACCATCCGCATCCGCACAGGCACAGGGGCATTTTTTTCTCTCGAACTACTACTCCTCTTGACTTTTCCCTCAACAAGGGAGCATGAGCTCAAAAAAAAATACTTTATGACTAATGCTCCTTTGGGTTGATTCCTTAAAAATTTCATGCACTTCCAAATGGCCACTTCATCAACCAAGACTCATGAAATGGACATGGACTTAGGGACAGGGGCCAGAAGTAGCTAGTAGTGTCGTGTTTTCATTAGTAGTGATTTTGGAAGTTTTGAAAGGCTTTTTACCGCACCACATTCATACTCTCGAAGGCTTCGAATTTTTTCATATTTTGCAATAAAATTAGTCTCGCTCGTCAAACATCTGAGCATTTTTGTACCGTAACAGTTATTCCTGTATTTCGACCAGGGAAGGCAACCCTAGTAGCGAAAATCAAAATGCGCGTGCTAAAATTGTCTGTGCTAATTACAGGCGATGTAAATTCCGTAAACAGTTGGCAAATATTACATAGTCAACGGTAATTAGAAAAAAACTGACGTCACATAAATTCTAGCTGATTGAATGTTGACTGATTTGACTCTTATTCGAAAGAAGAAATGTTTTTGAACCTTGACCGTCGTGGAAGTGAAAGTCATTCAATAAATGTTAACGTAAAGTAGGGCAGGCAAGCAAGGCAGGAAAAGGAAAAGAGGTTTCGTTCGTTCGTTCGTTCCGTCGGATTCGAAATGATTGTCATGTAATAAAACACTTTTGTAGAAGTCTCATTCATTCAATAGGATTTATTTGACATGTCAGGAGAGGAGAGGGAGGGAGAAAAGGACTCTTTGGATGTCAAATGAATTATATTTCTCTGCAGTGCAGTATAAGAGAGGGGTTACTATTTACTCACGTCCGTCCGTCCTTCTCTACTACTGTATTGAAATGAATAAAAGAAATCCCTGCAGTAGTTTTCAATCCTAAAATTTGAATATGTATGCAAATTTATACATATGATTCAGATAATGTAATAAAGGTCGATCGAGGAAATCGAAACGACACTCTGTTGATTCTAGGGTCAATTAATGCTATTAAGGCCCATGGCGGCAGCAGCAGCAGTGCAGTGGCGGGACCTTTGATTTTTTTTACTACCAGTTTAGTTTAAACTACGACCCAGCCGGGTTCGTTTTTTTTTTACTTTTTTAACCTTGTTAGTGGTCTTAATTAATTTGTGACTTGGTGCAAGTACAGGGTACTCTAATGTAATGTATTCCCCTTTCAATTTCAAAGGGGTAACATATTATGTCTGTCTGAAACAGGGCAATGGGTTAGCACTTGTCATATTAGTCAGTCACCCGGGGCAAGGCAAGGCAAGGCAGGGCAGGGCAGGAAAATGATCATTCTAGTTTTTTCTGGTCTCTCAATGCAACATACAACAGGGTACTCACATTCACACCTGTGAGAAACCTCGTGTACAAGTACAACCCTATGCACATCCAGTGCAGTGTGAAATTTGATACTTACCTACTTGAAATGTGATACCCCGACCATCAACACAGGGTTGGCTACTTTATTTTTATAGACACATGAGTTAAAATTAACTTTGACTTACTTTTCACGTATGGATTTACACAAATGTGCAAATCTCAGATTTTGTGTGTATATTGTTAATTGTTGTTCTAATTTAACGGATTTTGAGTTGGGAAAGGTAAAAATTTCAGTTGAGGAGACCCCTGTTCATGCCTATCCGCCAGCCGGGTCACACAGTCGAAATTTTACTTCTACTTATGTACACAGAGTTAAGAAAATTCTTTCAAAAATACTCGGGTTCGAGTTAGCCTTGAATTGGAGTGAACTTAATAATTGAGATCAATTTATTTTGTATGTAAAGACTAACAAGGGAAGGGCAGGAGAAAATGTTATGACCCCATCCCATGACTATAAGAAAGTGTGAACACAATTAATCACACTTCTGACTGGCCCTCAGAAAACATGTCATTTTTATGACTCCAACGTACAAGAGCAGCAGAAGACCTTTCGGGGGGTCATAAAAGTGTTCAGTTTGGCTAACCATCACTCAAACTTTGTTACCTGTCCCCCATTCCTATTCTTTCTAACAAGTAGTCGTATAATTTTGAACAGTAAAATGATAAAATGCTATCTCTTTCTGCAACTCTGCAAGCCCACGCTGAGCTGTGTCAGTGAAAACGGTTTATTTGAAGATTACAATGATTATGTTTATAATATTTTACTGTTATCTGCTCAACACAATTTCACTTTAACAAGGGTATGTTGACAAATGTGGATATATTTTGACATTACGTGCCCAAACTGGGCGGATTTCTTCTGAAATTCCATATCAGAAAATCAGCATGATATGTATAATTTCAGAGGTGTCGAAACCCGAATCAAAATACAATTTTCTGTAAAATGTGGTGAGACCGTTCCCTTGTAAAATCATAAAATTATATGCAAAATTATACGGGAAGAAGAATATTTATGAATATTCTTGCGATGTCACCTCTAATATTATCAAAAATTAAGAGAAGGAAAACATGATTTTATAATTATTCATATCTTTTGCCAAATGTAAACCACACATATGTACTTCTTCCTTTGCTGCTTATTGGTACGCTTTCTACTACTACTACTCATTCATAAATTGATAAAAATAACCTGTTTCATTTTTAATTCAGGACAGGACAGGTTCAATGATTCGATTGGAATGGAATGGAATAGAATGACTTATCCACTTAACGCTTGAGTAGTTTAACATTTTTATATTGTATATATTGAATGTGTACCCGTGTACCTTTAAAGTGATATCAAACTGTGTATAGGTTTCGCACTCTTTTTATTCAAACCATCAAAAATTATAAACGCGAGCATAAACATGTACAATTTTCTCATTACAAAAAGTTGCAAAGCAAAAGCAATGGAAATCCAATGGAAAAAAAGCCACGGCGTCAGCACAAGTTCTGTGTACTGTACGTACGTACAGGTTGTGAGATTTTAAGATGAGTTCATAAATTGAATGCACGAGTTTGAGAGTGTTACAGCTGATTACTCCCCCGTATCTCCGCCGAACATCTCTCTACGAACCAACATAACATAACAATTTTTTGAATAATCATTTTATACAGAGAGAACAATAAACATACCGAAAAAATGTGTAGCAGTAAGTAAGATGATATGATGAGTACTTTTTTTTAGAAATAAAAAAAAATTATAATACATAAAGTTTACGCACACACCTTTATCCTGCCTTCCACTGCCAAGTGTAATGGCAGTGAATAAAATAACCTAGCCTAAACATCCATGTCAATATTCGCTCGAGTGGAACAATTTTTAAGGGAATATCCTCTTTTAAATTGACTCTTGCAACAAACAACACTTGTACTGTAGGTACTGTGTTAAATTTTAACATAATGTGTGACACAATGAGCAAAAAAAAACTAGTGCAATTACAATCCCTGCGTTGCCTCTTGTCCTGTCCTGTCCGTCCGGACGTGAATGAACGATTATTGCTTATAGCGTGGCCGGTATTTCCGATGGACCTATGAATGCAAGGCATGCATGGTAATGCAATCGTTATGATTTAACTGTACATATAGGATATTATTTATTGGCCATATAAAATTATGACACTCCTGGTGAATACCCCAAGGGCTAAGCAAAGCAAGTGGTCAGTTGGGACATTGACGATTTCTGTTTTCTTATTGAGGTCGCTGGGGTCACTTTTGCACAGTATCCTGTACTGTACCCAAGAAATCCGTTCAATTAAGCTTGAATTCATCTCCGATCGAAAGTTCTCGGTCAGCTAAAACCCAAAGACCCACATTCTGCTTTTAGTTCGACCCCGGCACCCGGCCTAGGCTTATTTGGATGGATGGCATATTGGCCATCCATGCAATATCTTATCTCGGTTCTGTTCAACGAGTTTGAATAATTTTTAAACGTTAGAACGTGCCATGCCGACAAAGAAATGGACAGAAAGACCCTATGCTCAAACGTTACCGGAAATTAGTTGACACTCATTCAGGAAATACTAGGGGTAGAAGAGTGCATGGAGGGCATGGAGACAATCGCAATCGTCGTCAATCGTTGGGGCCAGGCCGGATCTGAATCCGAGAATCTGAACCTTGATCAGGCCAAATAAAAGTAGTAGAAGTAAGTTAGTATTAGAATCTAGAATGGATTTGTAAAGGAGCCATGGAGTGCAAAAGGAAACATTACCCGGGACCGGGTAATGTAGTTGACTCAGGGTCGACAGCCGCGGAACGTGTCGTACGACAACATAGGCTGACGTAGGGTAATTTTCAGAAACTACTATTCAAATGTGTAGTTTTATGAATATACAGGGTGGTTCATGATCATTTATCCTTCAGGTCTTACAGTTACACCCAGGACTTATAAATTGTGTGGAGAGAGAAAAACCCTTACGAAAAATCAAATTCCCTCTGCAAGGTCGAGGAATTGAACCCCACTACAACGAAACGGCTGGGCAGACAGGTACCACTATGCTGCGACGTCCTCGCTTATTTCTAAAGCAACATCAAACAATTTATGAAAAACGTCCTCATTTTCTGAAAACATCCAATTGCACTTTACAAGTTGGGATAAATTATTATGAACCACCATATGTACAGTACAGTACATAACCAGTCAACCCGACCCGAAAGGACACATTACGCTTACGCACTGCTGGGATGGCAGTGAAAGTTCTGGAATGGAAATGGATAGCATTTGCTCCGTTCCATCATATTACATTAGCCAAGTCTAACACATTTTGTAAACCTGAAACGTATGTACTCTTATGTTTGAAAGAAAACCCAAGTTTGAACGACTAATCTAATGCGTTGGAGACGATGAGGGATGTCAACATTTATCAGGCGGGGGTTTTAACTCAACTCAATTTATCTTTCATGACGTATGATAAGGAACAAGAAAAATTGTTGACGCAATAAATTATGATACTTTAGACAGGTTAATAAGAGCCCCAAATGAACTAACACTAAATAAAGTTAAAAGTATTATGAGTGAAAGAACGAAATTTTTTGGAAGACAAATTTCGTAGACTAATTTTTTCGAATTTAAATTTTTCGAGAAAAATGACATGAGCAGAATTTTTGTCCAGAGACCATGTTTCGATAATCGTACACTCATCTAGCACGCAAATCATGATCATTTCTAAACTTGATAACATATATGTGACAAATTCAAAATCCTAAATTTTAACATGCACGTCATAGTCATTGTGTTCACTCGAGTGTAGCAATTATTTAGTGTGCCATCCTGTCTCTGACTACACATGATACATACAGAAAGTATCATGACATATCTGGATTACCCCAAAAACTACATAACATAAACTCATGCAGTCATCTAATTTTTAGTAAATATAAATGTATAAAGCTCTAATTATTTCCAGACCTACATATGTAACAAAACAAATGACAATAGCAGAGCAGAGCAAACTAACAAAAAAAGCACAACACAACACAATGACAATGGGTTTCGATTACAAAAATTAGAAATACTTTAGTTTCCTCCGGATGTGAATGAATGATTATTACTATTATGTGTACGTATGTTTGTCTGGAGTCCTTTCGTTGTCATCCATCCAAAATTTATTGTGACAATTTTTTCCATGAAAAACCAAACACAAAATGACCAAACCTATACGTAAATGAAAGCAAAGCAAACAATCATTGTGTTTGTCCACTTTTATTGTTTGACAAATTATGATACTGACTCACTCACTCACTATTCTGAGCATAATTTGGTGGACAGGTGAGTTTATAATTTCACCTTGTCTACTAGTTTAGTTCATTGCAGCATTATTAAACTGCACAATACAGAGCATACAAAATGGCACACCAGAGAATTAGCATTATGACACCAGTATAGATAGGTTGATCAGGAATCGCCCGTATTGTTCGTAATTTGGCATATGGGAGGTGTACTCAGTGATAGCAAAAACTTCCAGTGAAGAAGAGCGTATATAAAATTGCCCCCGCATCATGTCTACCTTTGTGGTCGAACTCTTATCGTACTGAAGAGAGTAGTGCTGCCCGTACTGCTGTGTTAGAACTGACGGCAACATCAAAAATTTAATTGCAAAAAATTGACATGTATCTGACACAGATTTCACAAAATACAATCAGCGTATTTATTCTTAGTATTAAACTAGTAAAAATCGCTCTAGTAATAACCATGCCTGCCGGATGGATCGAACTCTTAACATCGCGAAGCGGCAAATTGTGCTTGCCATTCCTTCCACTCTGTCTCAACGATCAGTCACATCAATTTGACACCCAATAAACAGATTTCTATGAAAAATAATCAGGAAATGAGCCACGCATCATTTGATGCGCTTTTTAATATGACAAATTATGATGCGATGTGATGACTGACTTCTCGAGAGCATAAGTTGTTGGACAGGTGAGTATTATAATTTGCACTGTGTTGCATTATTGGACCACACAATACAAATACACAAATACAATGTGACAACACAAAATGCACATGGCTTATGGGATAATAACCGGACTGGAAGTTAAAAGTAAAGGGGTAAGGGGATCTTGATCTGATCTGTGTATTGTGTGTGTGTATTATTTCCTTGGCGCCGACATGAGTATCTCCTCTTGTTCACACTGAATGCTGGATGCTGGTAGGATAACTTCTTTTTTTTTTAAAAAAAAATATAGTAAGTAGTAGAAGAAACTGGTGCTTGGCTGCCAGTAGTGTTGTGAGGGATTCACTATCATCCATGGAACGGCTTGACGGCAGCAGCCACGCCAGTAAATACTACTACATGGGAAGGGACCGGGTGAATTTTTGGTTTAGCCCAGGCGCGGCAGCGGAGGCAGGAAAGAAATACATTGGAGAAAACTGATGAGAAACTCTGATGGTCCTCAGTTGAGTTTATATCCTGTCGTAGTCAAGACATGGGGGACAACAACGTTGTCAAAACTTTATTATGACAATATAACTATCATAATCATAACATGTACGACGTGTGAGAAAGCAGGGAAAAAAATAATATCATCTCAACCAATCTCCTTGGAGTTCAAAAGGAAAAATTTATTTAAAAAAATGTTTTGACTGACGGAATTTTATTATTATATTAATTTATTTACAAAATTACAGCGAGGTACAAATTTCACCCCCTGTACACATACCCAGTCACCCCGTTGTACACTTTAGCTAGCACGGAAGAAAGTTTTCTGGAGAAAGTGCGGTTTTTTCTTAGTGTGTGCTTTACGTACTTGTACGCTGTAAACTGGACGTGCACATAAATTTGGATCGGATTGATGATTGACGTTTGATCGGATTTGATACAGATTTTTGGAAAGAAAACGTAGCGTGTACCGTGGACGTCTGTTTGTTCTTTGTGTATATGTGTGTATTGAACTAGGATACAAAAATTAATTCCAAAATGTCCAGAAGAAAACAAGCTCGTCCGAGCCGATTGGAAGATCAGCAACCGCCATCCACGACAACACCGGCACTTGCGGGTTAGTACACCAAAATATTAATTTTTCTTACAGTGAGACCTTTTTTCAAGTGGAAATACGATCAGAGTATATTGAAAAAACAAAATTTATCATTTCGGATGTTCGGACTACAGAGAAAATAATTTCCAGATTCCTCATTGGTATTTATGGGGAAAGTTCAAGTCTGTCCGGGCAAGGGATTCGCAATGCTTCAAATATTTCTGGTAGTGAATAAAAATTTTGTGCTCAGGTTGGAAAGTTGGAATGTATAAGAAAAGTTATTTCCTTCACTGTTGTGTTGAGGTTTTTCCGAGTAGAAATTAATTAGAAGGTAACAAAAAAAAGTGAAAATAGAATTAGATAAGTACCTGTCAAATTTAATCATAATGAGGAAAAATTGAGTAAGAAATAAATCATAATATGATGATATGATACCAGGACTGCCTTTGCGGACGTGCCCTCGTGCCGTGTTGAAAGAAGAAAGAGGGTTTAAAAAAAGGGAATGAAATTATAGGCTTTGTGTTTGCACAGACAAACATAAATATAGCGTGCGTTTGTGTTTTTTGTACTCATACTTTTATATATGTTCTTCAAAAAACCCAATTTGTCATCCAAACCCCATTGTTCCCCTATTATTATTTATGGAAATGGGCAATTTAGATCTGACATACAGAAAAAAAAATTGGTAAAAACCGGAAGTGTCAAATTATGACCTCCTCCTCCTTTCCTTGTTCCGTTTAATCTCAACTTCATATTATTATGAAGTTTTTCAATTCAATACATATGAAATTATATACGTAGTGCATACGTCTGGTTTCTATTTCTAATTCCAGGATTACTACGTCCATAATTTTAGTGTACGTACGTACCTTTGTGCCTTTGTAATCAAAGATCTAATCTACAGTAAATACGACACCGGTTGTTTGTTTAAAATTAACCAACGATACGATTTGACTTATTTGATGACAAATAAATTAAAAAGGATATGGACTGCACGATACAGCACAGGCACTCTATTCTCCGGAACCAAAACCGTCTGGTTCAAGTTACACATGTAGTGGGTCGGAAAAATGATAAATTGGTGTTAGGGTCAGAATAGGTCAAATGAGACAGGAACGGGAGTAGTAGTCAGTGAGGGTTGCAAAAGATCCTCATGAAATATCCGGGTCTAATCGGAAATGACAGAGTGTGGCGTGTGCTTCAGGTTTCGAGTACTCAAGTAAATGTGAGGGTGTGAAAAAGTAGGGGTGACTTGACTTGACTCGGTTCTTTAGGGACCATGACAGTCAACACTAGACCAATTTTTTAACCCCGATTTTATCTTAGACCCGTGCGTGGAAACACTAGGATATTTTCTTCCAGGTAATTTGTGAATTATTTGCATGGTCCAGATTTTTTTTAGTACATTCACGAATTTTTTTTGCTTGCTATATTCTATTTTAACTTTCTCATTCGTTTTTTTCCACGAGAGACAATGTTTTAGTTACAGCATGAGTATAACGTGGCATTGTTACAAACGGACCGATTTTTAAACCTGATTTCTAAGGTGTGAAAGCAAAATCAAACTACAAAGCTTGAACTTTCGTCTAAATATTTCTACTAATTTGTGCGAGAGTCGAATATCAATATTTATGATACACTTCATAGAAATTCCGTGGTATTTTGAGTGGTATTGGTGGTATTAATGTATATTCAGTGTATTTGTACGCGTATTAGGTTTCCCTTGTC
>JAQGCB010000981.1:0-16906 GCA_034698835.1 Protaphorura tricampata | reverse complement strand
ATATACCCGTCCTTCGTCTTCCGGACACAATTTTATTTGGACGGGTATATCCGTCCTTAGTCTTGGGGGAACATGTTCGTGAAGACGTGTTTTCCCGTCATTAGCCTTCCTGTACTTTTTTTTCTCAGCAAGGCTTCGCTCTGAGGGAACATTTTATTTGGACGTATATAGTCGTCGTTAGCCTTTAAAGGGTTAGAGGTTTCTATTGCACGTTGAGCGTACTACCGCATACCATCCCGCCCGTCAGAATAAGTATTGCCATTTTTGTCTATAATCCAATGAAGTGGTTTTTTCCACTTTTGTATGTTTAATTCCAATTCCAAATAATATATTTGTCTGCGAGACGGTTTCTACGTCTTTGAGTAAGTCTGATTTATATGGAAAGCTAGGTGACGATCAAAATAGAATTGTTCCCACGATGATAACGTTCTAGAATTCCCTAATGTTTGGAAGAACCAATCTTTGTACTCGCAAATTCCAGACAATAAATGAAGCCAAACTTGTATGTGCAAGTTCATGGACCAGAGCAAGGGGCAGACATTTTACACTACTCAGAATTAATTGGGATATTTATTCCATACCTGTATCCATAAATATAAAAACTAGTTATACTAAAATTGTTATACCATGTGACCTGAGTTATTTACAGACGTACGTACAAGTGAAAGGCTTCTCTTGTAAGTCTATCACTTTTGCAACGCCTCGTAATGGAATAATGGATATAATTATTTATTAGTTGCTGGATTTTTTCCAAAGATTTTTAGTCGACTGACTGAGTGATTGTTGTTTGGCAAGGTCCATTCATTGCCATTGCCGTGTGTGTACTGGATTCGCCACTTAATTATATTCGTATTTTAACGCCAATTAATTCTGAGTCAAAAACTTATAAGCAAGTTTCTGGCCGAATAAGTCAATTTAATTTGAATTCTTGCTCAGCTTCTTTTTGCTTCTTTTTTAAAGACATGTTAAAATGAAGACTTATTGCTAATTTGCATAAGGGGCGTAACTGAGATCTGTCTGTTCCCGAATTGAGTTACTTTTCGATCTGTCACATTTTCATTAAAAAACTTTGATGGAGAGATTTATGTATTAATTGTTGCGCAATAAACCTTTCGATCTTTGATGCTTGAAGTCTGAATAACATAAAACTGATAAGTATACTGAAATAAGGTACGTAAAAAATTTGGGACGTTTAAAGTGGGCCACCCCGTACTTCTCCGACAAATTATTAATCATCCCTTCCGCGTTATGCTAAAATGGCCATATTCGTCATTAATAATTTATCGAATATATATGAATATACATTTTATGTGATTTCCCTTGCAAGGTCTGTATAACTACTGGTAATACCAGAAGCCTATACATTACAACCTTAATCTTCTTAAGGTTAAGGTGACAGACAAGGTTCAATTAAGGAAACCTCATCTGGAATAAAAATTTTACAAACAAAAATACCCAACCTAGTAAACCTGTTTTCTGACTGACTAAGACGTAAGTAATGATTATTGCTTCAAGATTTTTATGAAAAAATCAGTTCCATCAACTTTGTTTTTTTATGTGCCACAACCTGGTCTGACGCATTATTAGAAAAAATTGGCACTGACTGCAAGGTTAGACTATAAAATTTGACTGGGAAATCCTTTCTCTCGAATTGCACGTGAGCGCATAGGTATAATAAATACCCGTAATTATTTTTATAATTTTTTCTCAAGAAGAGCAATTCAAATTTTGCAATCTTTGAAAAAAAGTAATGGAATTCTGACTAAGTATTTGTTTTGCATTAATCTGAAAATCGTTAAGTTTGCTTGTGCTTAGTTATGCATTTAAGCTATTGTGTAACCGAAACCTCATTTCGAAGCTGGAGACTAACAAGAAAAAATAGGATGTACACAGTAAGAAATCGGAAGATAAAAAAATTCTTCGCGAAACAAAATTTAAAATATGGCTAACCATTCGATGCGCTCGATCAAAATTTAATTTAATATGTAATTATTATGTAATCACTATGCATACAAAGAATTGTAAGACTGCCACTGCCAGTTCGTAGAACGTAGATTGAGATTCCCACAAAATATATCTACTTATTTTTAATTAAATTTATATAAAATAATTTAAGTCTGACTTAAGTGGTTTAACCTTCCCACGGTCCGAAAAAAACTAGAATAATAAAAATATTATTATGTAATGACTTACGGGTTCGCCGGTGTCCAACTCTTAGAATTCGTAAACACTCGCGGCATTATGTAATTTTCTCACTCCACAATTCACACAACAGACACTGTTGCTTGTATTAATTGTAATAATAAAACTGCACGATTAAAAAACTGAAAGCTCCATGACTTTGTCTTCTTCTTGAATAAAAGCGTCGTCTGGTAGAAAAGTGAGTCCAGGAATAACCACGATGTAATCGTCAATACCTGTATTGAGGAAAAGACAGACAAAGATGAAACAATTTGCTTTCAATATTGATTTTCTACGGTCGAGCGTCAGACCAAAAGATCTAATTATAATTTAGGACAATGTCATCCCATCAATTCCAATGTTTCCCAGAACCTCATTAACTCAATAAACAGTAAGTGCGTCATAAAACTCAATAATGCATTGAAAGAAAATGTTCCCATTAATTTACATTGGCTGAATAGCCTTTGTGTCCTGGTTGACTTGACACATTCTTTCACCAATGACTGAATTTCGAATAATTCTATTTCTGAACACGGTTATTTTAAAATAAAAGATAACACCGGTCAGAAAAAAATAAAATAGATATATCCGGGATTTTGATAGCTAATATATGTCTTCAAGAGCTCACATTTTAATTACATGCGTATGATGAAAAAATATGAGCAGTGCATAAATTAATTAACTTCAGAATTATCTGCTTTTTTAGATGAGTTGTCTTCCGTGAAGGGTGCTCAAATATGCAGTACACATTATCATATCCTTAAGATATATTACTGATAATAATATTGATCGTATAAAGCGAACGTGTTAATACTTCATGGAAAAGAATGATCTATTAAAAAATTTCTCATTTATTTAATTACTGGTTGTTTTATTATGGTCAAGGTGAGTTCACGCTAAGCTGACTTCGACTCCTTAAAATCATTAGTAAAAAAGCTTGTCGTGTTTGTTAGTTTTATATGTCATGTCATACCTGGCCGGTCAAAATATTTAACAAGGAACCCCCTTTTCATGTTAAAACTAGATTGACTATAAAACCAGTGTAACCTGAATTGAATATTACGTGTCTTGAGTTTACACGTAAAGTGGTTTCCTTGCAAATCAAAAAATCAGACGCGTATCGCCATAAACGTGATCATGTTATGAACATGACTTTATTATCGCATCACTTCTTGACTTGACTTTTCGTTTTATACCATGCGGTATGGTATATGCCCTAACTGCCATATTTTCACATTTTCCATTTTAGAATTAACGGACAGATGTAGATGTGTGTGGATATTGGATTTGCTCATATGGGTACACGATATACATACACCTTCAACCCCTTTGTTTTTTTTATTATGCATCTTATTATGTCGTTGTTTGTTATATGACAGACAATGGGTTAACGTAACTAATTGTGAGATTAATATATTCCTTCATTGTGTACTTCATTCCATTTTACATGACCCCAATCTTTAAGAAGTCACCATGCGATGAGTGGTGTGCGTTATTGTTCACCATCACTGTCCATTTCATTTTCATTCATGTGAATCTAACTATCTCACTCACAGCCCATGCATAGTTTTTAATTAGTGATTGAATGAAGGCCAGAATATATTAATTTAACTGTAATACGGCAGAGCATAGTTCACGGTATTGATTTCATATTCTTCCGACGACTACTCCTCACAAATTACAGTGAATTGTTAATGGAATTTTAGTAATTGTAAAAAATGCTATAGGAAACTGATGATCGATCGATGAAATGTTCATTGCATAGGATGAAATTGAAATTCTTGATTGGATCTTACTTTTACTTTCACAAGGGAAGAGCGTAGTTTGTTACACGCTAAATTATAACTTATTGAATTAATTCGCTATCATCACCGTGATGCGCCAAAAGTACACGCTTGCAGTGTTGTACTTGTAGTTGTATTTGTATACGATTCAAGCGTCATCATTGACAAAATTCTAACAATTCCGACCCATCAAAATATTCGGACCTAACTTCCACACAAAAGCTGCAAGACATTCTTATCTAGAAAATCTTTCGAAATTCAATCATTTGTAGTTCTTGTATTTTATTTGTATTGTATTGCAAGATTACTGTCATAACATTTTCAATCATACTAATTGAATTCTGGCTACAAATCACCTTGTTCAGGAATGAACCAGTTTTGAAGGACTCCCTCAATTATCGCGATAGGTGCTGCACATGATACAAAAAGTTAACGCATACACATTTTGTCAATTAGGATAGTCATTTTGAGAATAAATTAATTGTAATTTGTTTCTTCGCTATTTCGCTTAAATTAAGCGGAATCATATTCTTCAGCGAATCTAATTTGATGCCGGGGTTTAATAAATAGAATTGAGTGTGAGATTAACTCGACAGAAGTCATATGCCAAACTTAGCCAAAATTCGATAGTTTCAATTTGATTTAATTTAAAGAACTTCGAGTCCTCATATATTAATTTGGAAACAATAAACGATCTCGAATTCTGAAAACAAATGAGCCGAATGCATGATGCGAGCGCATGATCTCGAATATTCGTTCCATTAAATATACTATACGGAAGCGCCAAAGAAAATAGCACTATATCGCTGCTCAGAGGTAAAATTATTAAAAAATTGAGGTACGGTTCAAAGAAATTCATAATTTTTTTTAAAAAAAAAACACAAAATTACTAATTTCAAACCTAAGCGTGTGAAAGTGTTATGCACTTTTACTACTAATTTTTTTCCACATGCAATGTGTTGAATTTATGAAGCCGAATGGAAGGCAAAAGTGGAATGCACAATGCACCACCAATATGTTGCTCTAACTTCCGGCATCAAACTACAAAAATCGTGATAGAGGGAAAGCCATATAGCAGGACAAAGACAAACGCGAACACCAAAGCCTTTTATTATTTCAGCTTGGAAGCCTTTAGGTCACAACACAAGGTAATCGTAAGAAAAATGTGCACTATATTTGCCATTAACACTTTTATGACATGCAGGAAGGAAGTATTATAGTTATATAGAGTGAAGAAATTAGAGTATATCATACAATTGATTACCTTTTTTGCCGGTCAAATCGTAATGTATTTGGAAAAATTGTCTCACTGTTTTATAATATCACTGATTTTTTGTAAGTTTTTGTGGTGACACTTCCAAATTCAACACCGCACTGATTTGAGAAAATTTGACTAGACTTAAAAATATTTGTTTGTATTCGCTATTTGATGAGATGAGCAATAATTGTGATATTGAGCAAAAATAATTTAGCAAGTGAACATGGACAATTGCCAATTTAGAGAAATCGTATTATTTTTTTGGGGGGAGATCTTGTTAACACAACTTCTGCGAGTTGAATAATCACAAAACACACCTTGTATAAAATTATTATATGCTTCACTAGACTTTTAAGATTTGTTAGTGGTATTGCTTATGGCCATTGGCCACGGATGGGACTTCTCCCCATTCAAGGCAAACTGGTTGATAATGATGACGAGAAATCTGTTTGCTGCTGCTGCGGCCGTAGCCACGCCATAAGAACTAAAATGACCAACAAAAAGTTTTGTGGTAAAGAAAAATGAAACCAATTTTTGCGAGTATATGCTCAAGAAAATCTACACACATGCACATTCGCAAAAATATTCACCCTACAGTGCAGTCGCATGAGGATTGTAGTAGTGCAAAAGTTACATTATGATATGTATGACGAGTCAAGATAAAAATTACGTGCACAGAAAAAAATATACAGAAAACCATACAACAATAATTGCCAGCAACCGCAACAGCCACTACCAGACTACTGGGAAATATTATGATGGGGTATTTCCAATGTTCTTAACATACGTAGACGCCAGAATCATTTGTTGGCCGATGATGGGCAGCATTTTTTTTATTTGCAAATAAAATCGTATTTTTTTCCCTGTCTTCAACTGTTCAGCACCCAAGTGTCAGAAAATACAGGGTGGACCAAATGTAGGAATACTGACAGTCTTATAACATGTGCCTTTGGTCATTTTTGTAAATACATTAGTTTTGGTCCACCCTGATCGCCTTGCACATTGAACATGATCTCAAGTGAGAAATATTGCTAACTTAGGGCTATTTTATTGCATACATTAATTTTCGTTGCTTTGTGTTATTGTCTGGATATAAAAATAATAATGATGATTGGAAAATCATTCGCTATTCGCAACATTGCATTGCAATAACAAGATCTCCAAGGATAGCAAGACTGGAAGAAATTTTATTGTGTACACGTCAACCGGATGTACTTGTTAATTAAAATTTGAGAGGAATGTTGCTACACGGCGAGCAATTTGTTGTGTTATGTGTATAGAATAGAAGGTAAGAGTCAGCACACCATTGTTTCAGTTGTTTCAACATAATCTTAAGAATAATCACCGGAGGTTCAATTTCATTGTCATTCTTATCTGAACAATTTTAATGTTAACTTTAATAACACTGAATTTGATGGACGGGTTCAAAGGAAGAAGGTAATATTGTTTGGGTCAGTGAACTTTGAGTTGAACCTGTAATTCGTGGGATAGTAAGCTATTCCCAGCAGTACACCACCAAGTACTAATTTGTGGAGATAATAAAAAAAAACACAAACCTAGCTCCTTCCGATTAATCGACAACTTGTTCTTGGTGAAATTCTGTGAAAATTTGTTTAGGTTTCAAGTTTAGTTTAATTATTCATATGTTATAAGTCGCAATGTTATTAGCCTTATTAATCAGAATTAATACTAGAAGCAATAAACTCTCTTTGATTCCAATTCCAAGGCATAAGTACACATCAATCATAATTCAAATTCACGGAATTTGTGCATGGGCAAGTTCAGGACAAGATCTTGTAGTGATTTTATGAACTGCCGGTTACGAAGAAATGCAGGGCAATAAAAATGGAATGGACAGAAGTTGAGAATTGTTGAACTTAATTCCTTCCCAGAAAGCAAAAAAAAAATACTTGCACAAAGAAAATAAGATGATTCATTGAATTTTATGTAGTGATAATTGAAAATATCCTGTTTTTCCAGCATCATAATCATAATGGTAATCTTCTTAAGAGCAGGAAGATTGACACGCTTCGGTTACTCACATTATTTTTGCATTACTCATCTATTGGGCTTACCAACAGTTCACACTTTCTTCGGAAGATTTATGTGGTGCAATAGAATTAATGGCCGGTAAATCCCGCATTTAGTGGTAAAAAGAACTCCATGCTAACATTTTGTAAAGAAGATATTGTGGAATCTAGAGCCACCAAACATGCACATGTACTCGCATCTCGCTCACAAATCGCAATACGGGCGGAGGTCAGAATTTTGAAATGCAGCAAAATATTCATCCAGTCATACAGTGGTCCTGAATTTTTTTAGTCCAGAATTGTTATGCAACGTAGTACTTGTGTGCAATGCCTAACCAGTGAAGGTACTGGAAGATATTGTATGCAAAATGCATAGCTCAGTTTCTTAGTATAGGAAACTGATGAGTCTGTAAAATAAATTGTGGTCAGCTATCCTTCCTGTACATATTTGTAAAAATTCATTCCATGTAAGTTAAGAAACTAAAGTTTATGAAATGAAGTTGCATCAGTTGAGTCCCCGGGAAAAGTTCTGCAAGCACGTGCAGCACGCGATGATGTAAGAAATAAGTTGCAAAACCGCATTACTTAAATTGACTTTTTGTACGTCAGAACTCAGAAGTCTGCTTTATTGTTCCCACACCTCAGGAAATCGGCTACAAAATTGAGGGATATGATAGGAAATTCCCACTCTCAGGAAGGTCTCGCTCGAATGCGAGCAAATCCTAAGGTCATTTTTAGTAGCATCTCATCAAACACGGATGGTGGACGGATGAGTGTTAAAGAAGGAAGTAGATTAACTGTTAAAAAAAATTGACAAAGTGATGATGAAACTTAAAGAATTTGAGTGTGAGAGTGAGTGTTAGATCGACAGGATCAGCATTCAGGCCTAAAGAATTCTAACAATGTACAAGAATCTGATCTGCTAGACAGTTTTTATTTGACATGTTGAAAGACATTCCAGAAAGACAATGATAGCATTTCCAAGTTCAGAATTTTCACTTCCAATTATATAATATGTTTTGTATATAGCGGATGGATATCCTCTCACACGTCATCCCATGGTCATGTGTCTTGAATTTATCATTGAGATTTAAGGCCAGTAGCACTTAAGACCTAATATATTAAGCTAGATCTAGATTTATTTCGGAAATTTCAGTGAACCTCTCTGCTGGTATGACGGCTGAAAATCCTTACGTCACACACACTTGTACCTTGTACGAGTGAGGATTTCAAATCATGAAATAATTTAAGTGGTTTCAGTTCCGTAAAAACTGGTTTATGCATGCCGCACAAATAATACAATAATCTACACTCCTCTTACCGAAGAGCCTTATAATTTTGAAAATATGACGCACATTCGTACTCTCTTGTCTTTTAGTTGCGGTATGGACAAAATCCGTGCAGAAGGTCAATGTAACTTGAGCGAGCCATCACGTCATTCGTATAATTTCGTATAGGTTGACCGTGCACGTGCACACTGCACAAAGATATCCTCTTCCTGGTTATCTTTAATACACACAATGTATGTGTAAATTGAAAACTCGATAGTTTCAGTTACTCGATAGTTAGTCGATTCTCAGAAATCACAAATCATCGTACTTGTCGTATTATGCTGAAATCCCGAGTTTACTTCTTATTCTTGGAGAAAAGACCGATGGAGAAAGCGGACTTTCACCACTTTCTCCATATGGATCAACTGAGAAAGCCCGAGAAAGCCACGGCACGGAATTACTATAATTGGTTTATTGGACCCTTAGATTTCCCATTGAAAATTAATTCTTAAAAAAAAATCCCTACTGGAATTAAAAGAGGAAAGTAAATGGATAAACAGGTACATCGTCTATATGCCGTCTTAATGAACTGTGCGCACCGCCACCACCCATAAAAATATGCAGTCACTTTACAACAATTTATTAATGACAATTAATACCACATTGATGTCGATAAATATGTATATATTTTCTTTCACTTTCTACTTATGACTTATACAATCTACACATATACAAGAAACCAGGTACTTTGTGTTCCTTTTGGAGCAAAACAGTCCTCTCGATCATTCGTATAATCACAATTACTTAGGAATAGTTTAGTGTATTATTGGATGACTTGTTGAAACTGAAGGTACACAAAAGACGCCCAGAAGAAGAGAGAGCGTGTACGTATACACTGACATGGTCATGGACAAAAAATTTTAATCGTAACGGTAACAATTGTTCTAAGAAAAATAAACCGAATAGTCTACGACCTAGATACAGTATTTAGGTTTCGGAAATTTTTGGAATTACATCAATTGATATGGGCGGACTAAAATAGTTCAGCGAAACAAATAATTCTACCAAATAATACAGACTATGTCATATTCAGATCTCGACACCGCAACTGCCGCAACAGTTCGATTTATAAGTTTAGCGACATCAAAACACATTCCATTTCAATTTCAATTTTAAAATAATTATTTGACGGAAACTCCAATGATTAAAATTCCTCGCGTTAATCTGAGATGAGAAACAGTCAAGGTTGGCAAGGGTCGTGCCGGTCTGCATGGTATTATTCACTGGACAGTTGAAGTTTAAATCAGTTGCCTTTATAACAAGTTTTGTGACATGTGCGAGATAATAAGTGAATATTAATTAATCCTGAACACTAAATTAAATTTTCTAAATATTATAAAAATTATGATCAACTCAGTTGGCACATTTCTCGCTCTTGTAAATTACAGATCATGACTGGTCATACAAACACATAAAGACACAAATGTGTAAAAAGGAAAGGAAAAGCACAGCTTGAAGTCTAGCAATTAGCTATGATCTGTAGTGAATACGAATGTAGAGTTTTAAAGCGAACTAAATTTTCTAACATATAATAATACAAATAAATTCTTATTTTCGAATGACTAATTCTCGATATGTGACCGGAATGCACAAACAAACACGGTAAAGATGTACCTTACTTTCTTAAGTATATTTATATACAATATTCCATATTTTAAGCATAAATATTTACAAAATACGCACCGCTTGTGAGCTAGTGTTTAAAAACTTGTGACATAACATGGACGAGACAAAAATAGGAACGAAAGAGCACATTTCTCAGGTAACCGTTACAATTCCGTAGAAGGTACATTACATGACACATGAATCTGAATCCCTACCTTTCATTACATTTGAAATGTACTAATTTCGGGTTTGTTGGACAAAAGTTAAAAGCCAATGTTTGGGAGATCCTTCCAAATTGGCTTGAGAAATCGCAATCTCACATTGGGTAATTTCATTTATCGAGTTTAATCTTTTTTTCGGACGGAGATCCATCCTCATCGGTATCAATATCAGGAACCGCTGCGGCCGCATTGCTGTTCTTTTCGATTACATCCTTAGAAATCTTTTCCTTGTTTGCCTTCAAAGACTGTTCCAATTTATTATTTCTTTCTGTTAAATCCTTAATTTGTTGTTCGTAACTCTGATTCACGGCTCTCAGTTCAGCAATTCTACGTTTCATCCCTTTCTCTTCATTTTCAAGCTCTAAAATTCGGGTGAGTAATTGTTGAATAACAGTATTCTTCCGAGTAACTTCAGCTCTGACATTTAAATTAATGCCATTACCGCTGCCACCAAGTTCTGGAGAACTATTTCTGGCATCCGAATTTGAATCAAAGGAATCAGTAGAGTCCATGAGTTCTTCTCGTCTTTTAAGATCCTCAATTAAAATAGAAGTATCAGATTTGCTTTCCTCAGGGGAAGGTAAAACTGAATTCAGATGGGCAGAGTTCCAATGAAAAATAGTTGGAAAAACTTCTTTTTTGAGTGGATTATTTCCGAATGGTATTTTGATCAAATAATCGTCTTTCAAAAAATGTTTGGAACAAACTCTTGAGCCAGATGAAAGGAGTGGATTGAGTCTTTTATTATCCGTAATTTTTTGGGCCCATTCAGCGAATCTATCAGCAGTATGTGGCATGCGGTGAAACTTCAACTGAAAATGACAAAACAAAATGATTCAATTTCAAAGTCAGAACAGAAATTACAAGTATTTGAGTATATTTTCACTTTCAACGTAGTCCAAAAATGCCAAAATTAAAACCATATACCTTGACGCCCAAAATGTCCGTGTCTCCTACTTTTGATTTGCAGAAAGGTACGCAACAGCGTTGTACCATCTCTTGTGGACACTAGAATCTTCAAAGTTCTGTCAATTCATAAAATATACAATTATTACAGTAAATATTTACTGATTAGTACATATTAAAATTTTCAGATTAGGGCGAAATTAATTGTTGACCTTGACCTAGACACATTCTTACCATATATACTTTTCTATAGAGAGCACGTGTGTGTCAGAAGACGCAAATAAGAAAATGTTGACTCACCTATTCAATCCATGATTACTTGACGTTGTAATTAAATCAATCCTTCCAAAATTTAAATATTTGACAGGACAGGGTCAAAAATCAACTGACAAGAGTTTTTAAACTTTATTTAAAAAATAGAAAATATTGACGATTGAGTTTTTTTTATATTGTTCTTCAGTCAAGGACAAAATTTTTTGAAGGTCTCGTTTGGCGCAATGAAATTTCCAATAGAATTATTGAGCTCATTTCTACTCAATGGAAATCGCAGGGTCACTCATACGGATCCACGTTCTCCTGGGTATGCTATGCATACAAATTACAAAAAAAATAATAATTACGAGTACTGGCACAAAGGGTACCCCTAGTAGTAGTAGTAGCGTGTTCTAAGCACCATTTAATTAGTTGGTTACTTGACTTGGTCATTAAACTTATTCAAAAAAGTAGTACATTGGACTCTCTATACCGAACTCGAAAAATGCACCAAAATGTGTCCAATAAAGAGAAAGTTTGATATACAGAAAGTGGAATAACAAAGAAGTGTATGCAAATGGAGTTCTTGCGTTCCTGACATTATGGTCGGTATAGAGAGGTGTACGATATACAGGAGGTTGATATATAGAGATTCCACTGTATACATATTTTAGGTCCGCCATTTTTTTATAAAACTTAATTTTATGTGTTACAGATTCTCGACGGAATCAATACATGGAGTATTGATACTTTTCGAATTGCCGCCATTACAACTTATCACCCATTGACTGTCGTAGCTTACAAAATTATTAAGGTAATTCGAAATTTTGTTAAAAAATGCATATTTCAAATATTGTCAACTGTGTAATTCAAAATCTGATACAGGAACGAGACATTATCAAATCTTTTAAAATTCTGAAGCCTACGCTAGTCACATTTCTAATTACACTTGAGGATCATTACATCAAAACAGTGCCGTACCACAATAGTTCACATGCTGCTGACGTCATGCACTCAATCCATTATCTACTTAATTCACCAGCCCTGGACGTAAGCCTTCGGAATATTTTGTAATCTGTCTTCCAATCAATTTAACATTTGACGGATTTATTTTTTCCCAAATCCAGTCTGTGTTTACAAATCTGGAGATACTCTCTGCATTATTCGCAGCCGCAATCCATGATGTGGATCATCCTGGACTTACCAATCAATTTTTAGTAAACTCAGGTATTTCTAATTCGAATTTTTGGTGTTATACATTTTATATTTTTATGTTGATTGACAATTTTTGTTAATAAAATTGTAGGTTCGGAGTTAGCGTTGATGTACAATGATGAGTCCGTGTTGGAGAATCATCATTTGGCAGTTGCCTTTAAATTATTACAAAATGAAGACTGTAACATCTTGGCCTCACTCACAAAGAAACAGACTGTGACGTTGAGGAAAATGGTCATTGACATGGTACTGTACCTATACCGAATTAAGGATATTTTTTATTTGTAGACTGCAACTGAACCGGGTTAAGAAATGGCGTCGTAAAATTTTCTCCAGGTCTTGGCGACAGACATGTCAAAACATATGAGCTTATTGGCAGACTTAAAAACAATGGTAGAGACCAAAAAAGTGGCTGGGTCTGGCGTATTGCTATTAGACAATTACACGGATAGAATCCAAGTAAGTAAAGGTCATTTAATTTTAATTTTACCAAACCGAGTGCCTATCCGAGACATGCAGTGTAGGATTTAATGGCATTACTCTGTAAGGTTCTCCAAAACATGGTGCACTGTGCAGATTTGAGTAATCCGACGAAACCATTAGACATGTATCGAGAGTGGGTGAGTCGACTCATGGAAGAATTCTTTTTACAAGGAGACAAGGAAAAGGAACAAGGATTAGACATATCCCCAATGTGTGATCGGAATAATTCTACTATTGAGAAGACACAGGTTAGACTTACAAGGGATAGTCATGTGGTGTCTACCAGCTCCTAGAACCAGTATAATCTTTTTTAGTCCTCGGGCATGCCCTGACCATGAATCAATCGAATTTTGTGTTTTGAAATCGTAATTGCGCCTACCAGAGGCCACGAAAGGTCATTTTCCATGTCATCTAATTCATTGTGAGAAACAGTCACCACATCCTGGGAGGGAGCCAGATCCATTTTCTCATTACATTAGGTAGCATGGGGATGACCTTTCGTGACCTCTGGGAGGCGCAATTACGATTTCAACAGACGAAATTCGATTTATTCATGGTCAGGGCATGCCTGGGGACAAGGAAAAAAAGATGTCGGTTCTGGGTGCTGGTACACATGTAATGACTATTTCTTGTTCGACATACAAAATTACACAATGGTTCGTTCTCGTACCTTAAAATAAATAGTAACAAATAAATGATTATTTTTTCTAATAGGTTGGATTCATAGACTACATTGTTCATCCACTTTGGGAGACTTGGGCTGATTTGGTATACCCGGACGCACAATATATATTGGACACTTTGGAAGAGAACCGAGACTACTACAGTCGAGCTGTGACACTTTCCCCAACTTCAAATGGTGCAAGAGCAAATATTGAAGAGGAAGAAGAGTCTGAGGATTTATTCGGTGATTGCCCTGAAACACCCTCTTCAACAAATGTCCAATTCTTAGATGATGACTGATGTGAAAATTAACATATTATAATACTACATTACATAATGTGTACCCTCCGAAATATAACGCTAGAATTTACATAATACAAGGTGGTTCATACATTTACACTGTCTTCTCAACCATTTTGAGTGATATTTTTCAAAATTACTAAAATTCGTCGATTTGGACTAAAAATTTCGAAAGACTCAAAAAATTCAGTAGAAAATTCCATAGGTGTCGCAATTTTCTGGACATATTCACTTGGCGGTTGCAGACGGGTCGACGGGTGTATCTGTTATGAACCACATTGTATTTAATCGATATTTTGACGTAATATACATATAAACTTCACTTTAATACCTAATCATCCCTCCCTACAGACTTTAATTCGTTGTTGTACTGTACTGACCTTGACCTTTAACATTTCAAATCCAAGCCTCAATATTATGCCTGAAAATTTAGATAACAATCTAATGTGAACGTACAGTAGTAGTTATAGCCCTTTAAACCTTTCTTACCGTCCAAAATTGTGTCGCCTTTAATATTTGGGCTTTTGAAATACCTTCGGTGTCGGTGTCGGTCAGGGCATGTCGGATTAATAGAGTCTCACGAATTTACACACCAAAAATGGGTTATTGAACGGAGAACGGAATTATGAATTCATATGAAAAATTTATGATCACTTTTTCGACATTTCTGGAAATCCAGTATTATCCGCAGTACCTAGTCTTAAATAAATATAATAAATTCAAATCAAAATTCTGATCACTGAAGAAAAATATTTTGTGTGAACTTGTACATATTGAATAGTATATTTGCGTTCATTCTAATTAAGATTTTATAATTGAAAGTTTCCGGAATGACTAATTCGCCCTAAAAATATTCATCCTGAAGATTGTGAAATTCCTGCACCATTAGTCGCCTTAACCGCGACGACCTTGAGTCGTACTCTAAACGACCTTTGACGTAATTTAAATTTCCCAACAGACTAATATTAGACTTTCCTTCGGTAAAATTGAGTAATCGCCGATTTTGGCCGTAGTTAAACTAACCGATGTCCGCAATCGTAATAAAGTGCTCACCAGCATATACTCAACCAAGTTTGTTGCGAAGTCGGTATTCCAATATTCAAAAGCGAAAAATCGGATGACCAATATTTATTACGAAACACTGGGAAATGAGGGTAATTAAAAGATTTCAGCGTATTTAAGACTTTCTCGTATGAAAAACTGAAAAAATACCAATGCTGAATTGTCTCCTCTCGGTGACACTATACATTACAATAGTTTTGCTCAACTTAACTTGAAAATATCTGTCTGTCAGTGTTGCAAATATTTTGCAATCCCTGATTTGAGTATTTTTCTCAAGAACACCGTCAAACCGTAATTAGAAGCATTTCTACTGCTGAATATTTTCTTTCTTCACAATCAGGGAAGAAAAGGATTGATGGAAATAGGATTTAAACATTTCAGAATAGAATTGCCAGTGAAGTTGTCAACATGATAACCGAAGTGGAGTTGAACATAGTCACAAAATTTCTGCGGACGCTTTGCCGATACGGTTGGGTGGACCTTGATTTTGAAGATCATCCTGATCATCCATTACGAAGTACTAAATCTAAATGGAAACGTCCATTTCTTCTAATTCGAACCTGTTTCTCGTTGTTTTACTTGGTTTTCGTAATCATACGGATTCCAGTCACTTTCGCTCACTATCAAAGAACCAAACGGTTTGATGATTGTTTGATTCATGGCGTTCTGATTATATTGCGTGGAACTAGCATGATTCATCATGTCACTGCAGTTGCACACATCAGTGGGATAGCAGAACTTCTGAATAGCATCATCTCATTGAACAGGAAGTTTGGTAAGGACTTATTTATATTTCTGTACAACTAATATGCTTTTAAGGCAAGTACAGTGGAATCTCTATATATTAACCTCCCCTATATCGTACACCGCACTATAATGACCAGAATGTCAGGAATGCAAGAACTCCCTTTGCATATACTTCTTTGTTATTCCACTTTCTGTATATTAAACTTTCTCTTTATTTGACACATTTCGGTGCATTTTTCGAGTTCCGTATATAGAGAGTCCACTGTATCAACTTATTGAAAAATAATTTTTAACTACTCATCGGAGGTTGAAATTGAATACCGTGGACTGTCTATATACCGAACTCGAAAAGTACACCGAAATATGTCCAATAAAGAGAAAGTTTATTATACAGAAAGTGGAGTAACAAAGAAGTGTATGCAGATGGAGTTTTTGTGATTCTGGTCCGTATAGAGAGGTGTACGATATAGGGGAGGCTGATACATAGAGATTCTACTGTCATTTCTTAGAAATGTGCATTACACCGTAAAAGCGGTCGGACTTTAAACCCCAAATCTACAAAGGAAAATTTGAGCATCGCAGCGATGGCAAATTCTAGTTAGAATTGACATACCTAGTTCTAGTTCATTTTTGTCTCTGAAAAGTGAAAATAATAGGATAGGAAAGTGAAACTGGGTCGGTATCGAAAGAATTATTTAGTGAATTCTGACGAGTTCATTGTCCAAGAGTTGAGAGTCCGTTGTTCGTTTGAATTGCATGTGCATTGCATGTTTGTGCCGATTTGTCGAGTGCATATGTATGTAAATGTACAAGTACGTTCTCCTATACTTAAAAATAAGTTTGATTCGAGGCGGATGGACACCGCTGT
>JAQGCB010000980.1:0-16908 GCA_034698835.1 Protaphorura tricampata | reverse complement strand
AAGCCGACCACTCGAATTCCAACCAAAATACTCGGGTCAAGACAAGAGAGGGTTCATTTGGTCGGATTAAGAAGTTGGAACCGAAAGAGCTGACTAATTCTCCAAAGTTAAAGACTAAATCGGGTGGTTTGACTGCACTCCAAATGTACGCCGATGCATGTGTAGAGTCAAGTTACTGGCCAGACTGTCCAACCCGGCCTTGATTACCCACTTCCAAGATAGTTCGTCCGAACTTCGGATTCCATTTCAAGATGAAGGAAATGAGATTTTTTTAACATAATTATGAAGATCACCTGGATAAGATGACATCACCAGATGAAAGTTTTTTATGGAACGTGACAATAAAGATGACACAACAAGATGATGACGGACATCTTTAGAATTTTCAACATTCCAATCCAATCCAATGTTTTTTATCACAGTTCTCCTCATTGTGTTTAGTTGTTAAAACGATTTTTTAAGAATAAACGTTGCTTTTTTTAAAATGAGAATTGTCCCATTTGTTGTACTTTGTTTTGGAGTTTTTTTAAGTTACATTGCACTGACTGCACTACTGCTACCCGCATAAGGAAGACCCAATGTATAAGGATTAATACGTAAGATATTAATGTGACCAACTACGGAAAATACTATTTCGTCATTCTTTGAAAAAATTGAGTACCTAGCCTAATAGTATAGTGCTCGAAAACTTGAAAACATGTAGATTGAACAAATTCTTCTGATATAGATTTTACGCATCCGTTTTACTCAGAGGTTTTAGTACTGCTGGCTCTGGCCTTTTTTGATCTAATTGAGATTGAGATTATTCTTCTCTTCAGTAAAAACTGACCGACAATGAGTCAGATGTTCTTTATCGAAGTAATGTTGATTTCGTGATCCTAATTTATTTATTCTTTGCCTTTCTTTCAGATTATTTTCGAATTGCGAATAATTAGAAAATTGCAAATTATACTACTTGATTCAAGAACATATTCCAGTCCAGCCAGAGCAAGTGCTTGTACAAGTACAGGGTGGTTCATAACATCTGATCCCAGTTAACCTCCCAAAACTCATATCCAATTATAATAAAAAATTATTACGCGTAGCGTAACGCTGCGAGATGCACCAAAGATTTTGCATGAAGCTCTATAAACTGAATATCTCATAGTTCTAGATATTTAATTAACCACCAAAGGTCTTTTCAGAAATAAAGCTCATACAAGTACTGTTGCATTCAATTTTGCCCACATTTCCTTCACATACACGCATTTTTTTTCTACCTCCGAGTTCATGGGAAGAATGTTACATTATTTCTTGCAGAATCCAAATCTATCTGGTCGCCTGGGACAGGTTTTTCATCAATACCTACAGCGGGCTCTCTATATACCGAACTCGAAAAATGCACTAAAATGTGTCCAATAAAAAGAAAGTTTAATATACAGAAAGTGGAATAACAAAGAAGTGTATGCAAAAGGAGTTATTGCGTTCCTCACATTCTGGTCGGTATAGAGAGGTGAACGCTATAGGGGAGGTTGATATATAGAGATTCCACTGTACTATATAATTTTGTCACCCTCTAATAATATCCGTTCATATCAAATGAAACTCTCAGCGCCACTCCTGAACCCAAGACAAATATGTGCCAAAATTAAATTCAGGGAGTAAGAAAAAAGTTAAGCCGAAAAAGTTCACTAAATAAAATTTCCTAATTTTGATTTCAATTCTAATTTTGGAATTTTGAAGAAAAAAGCCATGAGTGAGGCGGACGAAAATTCTGTCCAAGAAGAAAAACAGAGTGAAGAGACTTTGACGGACGCAGAACCTCAGAGTCAGAGTGGTGAAACTGATGATGACGACGTCACTTTTCACCGTCAATCTCCGGAGGAATTGAGTAAGTTTTTTTTTAAAATAATGACCAGTTTATGACCTTTGACCTTTCTTGAATCAGAATCCCTTGACAGGTTTAGGCTTAATTTTTTTTAAAATCGTTTTTTTTTCTTCTCAAAAATAGAGACATGGACATTGTGGGCCGCTGCAAGTTATGCTTTCGTGATGCTCGTAATTGGTCTCCCCCTTTGGTGGCAAACAACAACGGTCCAAAGAGTTCCATTGCCGTACGATGAGATGCTGACGCTGCATGAGTTTTTCCTGGAAAACTTAGAAATTTCAATACCAATTCATCTGAAGGGATTTGATGTGACTTTGAATGATCTCTCTGAAATCAATCAAATTTATCAAGCCAAAGGTAACGCAGTCATGTTCATGTTGTCTACAAATAATAGTAAATCTTAGAAGTAAGACTCTTTTCAAGTATAAACTGTCTACTGGTTAATTTTTATGTCAACAGGAAGCCACAATACGAGATTTGACTACATGTTAACAAAAATGTCAAACTCAGAGGTTGATATAATTTCCAACGGCAAAACACTAGACGATATTGACGCAAAACTGTGTACACGGGAGGAAAATGATGGTGACGGCGAGAGTGATTTGCATTTATATTACGTAAGTGAATAAATACAATATGTTAACACAACATTTTCCAAGTTTACTATGTATAAGTTTGAAATGTAGATTGGCAGAGCTGATTTAATACCGAAAGCTGGTCATAGTCAAGTTGTTCTCGGAAATTGTAAAAGTATTTACTACTCATCCACGTCATCAAAACTTGGAATGGAAGAGGTTTGGAAAGTGATTGAACAATTTGCAATTCCAACCGTTACTGGAGACGGTGCCGGTGGAATGAATGCCAATGAATTTCAACTTCCTTTATCAGCCGGTTACGACATGCTTTGGAGTTTACTCGTTCCCGAACCTGAACTGGCCGATGTTTCTTGGAATATTGAGGCGGGGATAAAAGGTTGGCAGTAATTATTTATTTGCCATTCAGTTTAAATATTATGCAACCAACTTCTTGCATTATAACTGGATAAAACAAATACAGTGGTCCGTTTGATTTTCAGCATATTTACTCACCTATGAATTTTTTGATTGTAGAATATATTCAACCACTGTTGGCAAAATTGGATCCAATTGCTGATTTCACACTTCGCTCACAAATATTGTACTACGTGAGACTGAACGTGAAACCAAAGTTGAATACAAAGACCAACGAATATGAAATTCCTTATGACCAACTTCCACTTGTCATCAATCCAGTTGAATCGAAATTGACGTCGTTTGTATCACAGAATCCAGCATTGAACTTTTTGATTTACGTTTCTCCTTGTGATGTGAGTCCAATGTACATCTTGAACGAGGAAGCTCAAACATCCAATTCATCGAATTCCTTCTTTGTTCCACGATGGGGAGGTAATACTTCTTGTGTATTATATATTAGAATAGGAAACTAATTTTTTGGACTAATTTTGAATGAAAATACAGGGATTCAAGTTTACAATGCCCCATGTCCAAAGACTGGGGCGCTCGGCATTGGCAAACATGAAGCTTCAGTGAAACAAATCATGGCCGTTGTGATTAGCCAATTTCGATCATTGATTGGAGTTCAAGAAATGGTAAGATGAACCAAAAGCTAAAAGGTTTTAGGAATTGTTTTATTTAGTGAGTACATTGATTTTAATTACGATTTTGCGTGCATTTCGCAGGAGAACACCAATATTCTGAACTTTCATGGATCGGCTCTTCGAGATTGGGAAGTTGACTTAATCGTGAGAAAGAGATTAGCGGCACTCCTGTTCACAGCTTCTAATACACTTAAGGTTTGGTTTATTGTGATTTCCTTCCTATGGCCTATTGATCTGGAGTCTTTACTGTATCTTTTAATTTTTACCCAGTCACTTGGAAATCTACTTGATCAAATCACAAATATTGTCGTAAGAGAACAAGTCGGACAAGAAGTTGAGAAGAGTGTGCAAGCGTTGAAAGATGCATTCGAAGCCTCCACACAAGGAAAATTAAAATTAGCACAAAGATATGCATTGGAAGCATTCAAGTCATCAGAAATTGCATTCCATCATCCGTCCAATTTAGCTCAATTGTATTTTCCAGATGATCAAAAATACGCTATTTATATTCCACTCTTCCTACCAGTCGGCATTCCTGTTCTACTTTCTCTACGACTAATAGCCACGGAATTTTTGAACAAATATAAGAATCCAAACACGAAGGTTGAATGAATAGTTGGAAGTTGGAATGAGTTTGAATGAAAAAGTAATATTATTTTGCAAATATAAACTAAACTTTTCTGTGATTTTAGTCTGTAAATGTGCTGCCATTTTCGATAAATTATAATAAATATGTATTCTTAAGTTGATTCCAAAATCATAACTCTGATTTAGTTTGGTTGAGTAATACATAATATGAGATATTTTTATTTGTAGAACAATTTTAACTTGCAATACGATAGGCGAAACTCGGGAAACAAGACATTAAATGACTCGTGACAGGTGACAGTTTACATAATAGATAAATAATCTGGACAATTATTTTAAATAACTTCTGATAGCACTGATTTTTGGTCTCGACAGGACAGACTAGGTAATTTAAAAAATATACAATTTACCTATAAGATCAGAAAGACATTTAGTCTTCCAGAGTAACATTTTGGAACAAGTAAGACATTGACTCATTATGGTGAATCCGTCGAATTGCTTCTGAGAGCAGAACACTGATGTCAAGAGTTTTGATTTTATGGCATTGTAATTTTTGAAATTCATGAGGCACTGTATTGGTCACAACGACCTAATTGAAAATATAAAAAATAAATTCAGTTAGTTTTAATTAAAATGTACACAACATCAATATCCCTTAAACTATGTTTTAAAAAACAAACCTCATCGATTGGTGAAGCGTCGAGAAGTCTTGGAGCATCAGACGAAAGTAAACCATGAGTAGCCATGATATAAATTTTACACGCTCCTCTCTCCTTCAATATCTCGGCGGCCGCTACGAATGAAGTGGCATCGTCAATCATATCCTCCTAAACAATTCATCGGTATGAATTTATAATTAAAGTAGAGTTTTGACTTATTGTTAGACAAACTAATATCCTCTTACCACCATGATGGCGATACGGCCTCCGACATCACCGATTATTGGAGGGGTTTTCTCAACCGCTGAGGATGGCGGATTAGCAGTTCCAACATCCATCGTTTTACTTCTCGGGACATTCGGTGGTGAATATCTTCCATCAACTTCGTCTAGGTCACACTCTTTATCTCCACCGCCATGGATTACAACAAATCCAACGTGAAGCTTTTCAGCGTAAGAGTATGCCTTTTTGGCAGAGGCAGGATTCCGGGCTACTATCACAGCGTTTTTATAATCAGGAATCTGTAAAATATTATATTCGGTCGTCAGTCCAAAATATACAACACAGTCTAAAAAGGAAGAATTTGAGTTCTCGACTTACGCATTCCTGAATATATTGTAGAAAGAATGGACTTGCTCTCAAATTATCTACATATGCAACAGTTAAAAATATTATGTATTCATTTTCCTCTAATCATTGACCTTTGCGCTAGACATTTGATTGTTAAACGTAATATGAATAAATATGATTCTCAATCTCACCTATGGGTACGTCAAAAAACCCTTGAATTTCTTTCTGGTGCAGATCTAATGTAATAAAGTGAGTAAATCCAGCCTTGCATAACATTTTGGCCAAAAGCTTTGTGACGATACATCCTCGTTTTCTCATTTTGCCTGAGATTAGGGAACAAAGAAATTAATGATATTTTGTTTATTTTATGGGTTGTGTCCGGGATTGTGATATTTGAAATCCATAAAATCAGTAATATTAATTTTCAAAGATAACAAACAGCGTTATCTAGGTGTAGAAATCAAGCAATGTCTCAAAACATGTCATTCCTTTCTCCGGAGTCCAGGTCATGCATAATACACATTCCGCTAAATAATTCAGGCAATTAACATAACCTAATCTTACCGTGCAGTGCAGCGTGCACCTAGAGTACAAAACTTGTTCTATCCATATACTGTGCCACTCATTACTTTACGATTTCGGAACAACATTTATAACGTGACAAGAATACTTGAACTAAAAGTAATCCTGGTCCTGAAGATTATAATCGGCTTAAGGACACACGAAAATAACTTACATTGTTTACTGTACGGGAGGTATGGAATAACCCCGACGATAGACTTTGCTGAGGACGTTTTACAAGCATACGCCAAAATGAGCATTTCCATAATACTATTATTACAATCCATGGACCCGGTTTGAATGATATAAACGTCTTTTGCTCGGACAGAATCCTTTATCGAAACAATTGTTTCCCGGTTTGAGTTGTGAGTCACATCGCAGTTTGCTAATTTAATTCCCATCCGTCTGGAGAAATAAGATTATAAATCATCAATTAATTGACTATCAAATCTAAAGAAAAGTATTAAAGTAAAAGTTCCACTTTAAACCGGATACTTTCATATGTTCTGTAATCTGTATCGGCATAGACTACGTATTAATGATAACATCTACTTTCTACACTTTCTAGTAATGCAATTGGAACCTATTAAAATATACGTGATAAGAAAGGAATCCGTAGACTGCTTTGAACTAATGAAATGACATGAGACGCATTTTATCATGCGACGATATCTTCACATTCGTGTACAAAAGTATTTTCAAATACTGACGATCCTGAAGGATTTGAATTTAGTATCTTCGAACATTGTTCTTCGAACATGTATATACTATATAGTAGCATGGTAATTGGTAAAACATAATCTTTCATTTACCCTGCAATGAGATTTGCCAGTTCGGGGTGAGAATTCCCAGTCAAAAGAACAAAAGAGTCGGATGAGTCCATTGTATTTTAATCAGATTCTGAACTCTCTATTTGATTAGAACAAAAGCACCGACGACAGCTCGTCCAGATCCTCACGCCTGCCAATTCGAATACGAAAGTTGTGTTCCTTTTCCTTTGTTGTGGCCCATGCTGAGATTGCGACGTTCGACGTAAAATGTTTTTGAGTACGCGTAGTAGGTACGCTCTAATCCACTTGATTCGTCCCAGTCACGAACTCCAATTTCCATGAGGGCTGCAAAAAGAGTCAAAAAATCAAGATTTTATCTTTCACCTTAATTTTTAGAGTCGTAAGCATTACTAGTACATAAAAAGGAAAGTCATCTAGCCACCACGCCACCAGCCTACTATACTAGCTGTTGTTACGTCAAGATTAAGGCAAGGGCAATCGTGCGCCATTATACCAATGTAACGAAATCTGACCATTGACGAAACGTGACCTCGAATGTCAAGTCCACTAATACCAAGTTAATTAACAAAATTAATTTACTGGTAACTCCAAAAATATCAAACTGAGGTAATTCTACAATATAACGTACCACCAATCAATTTCCAGAAGAAAAACTTGGCTAGGCTACCATGCAATTCGGATGTGGTAACGTTGGGTGAACGTGACACTGCGCACTGGTGGTCGTCTCCTCCTCACTATTTTGTAATTATTTGTACAGAATCACTGATTGAATTAATTTGAGGAGCAATTAAATATAGGTAAGTAATTTAATTAATTTCCTCCATCCATTCCTACTAAATCTTATCAACTCAGCTCGGTCAAAATAAATGTCCCATTTTTAAATTCTGACCCGTTTCCCCCGAACCATTCATCACCTTTTGCCCCAGTATGCAACACAGAGCGCCGAGCGCTCAGAATTTAATATCTGTCTACAGTAAAAAATGAGATCAAAAACTACTCTACTACAGTGGACTCTCTATATACCGAACTCGGAAAATGCACCAAAATGTGTCCGATAAACAGAAAGTTTAATATACAGAAAGTGAAATAACAAAGAAGTGTATGCAAAGGGTGTTCTTGCGTTCCTGACATTTTGGTCGGTATAGAGAGGTGTACTATATAGGGGAGGTTGATATATAGAGATTTCACTGTAATCAATTTTTTCTTGCTTCAATTATCAGATTTTGACCAATGAAACTGGGTGCTATATTGAGGTTGGTATGTAGAGTGGGGTCTTACAACGAACGAGTCATAATCCTTATCTTAATATACATGAGAATGATTGGAACTTGGGACCAGACCAAGTGATCCAAAATCGGGTCTTAAGATGAGGTAGGTCTTATAATGAGGGTTTTATCTCTTTCACTGTCAATGCACTTGCACTGTGTCGCGGAGGTGCAAAAACATAACCCTAAAATGTTCATGGTTGATTTAATATCGGATATGAATAGGTTGTACCAGTTACGAACGATTACGACTATTCGGATCCATGATACGCCTTAGTATTTCTAGTATGTACTATGAATCTTTCTCTTGTACATGCTATTTTCGACACGCGAACTCAGGAAACATGAAACATGGCAAATGTCCAGAAGAGTCTAACAGAAAAATCTATTAAGGAGGAAAACATTATTCAATCAAAATCCACCTTCTGACCTTCCCTACTTCCCATTCAATTTCAAGTGGACTGGAAGAGGAAGACTGGAACTAGACACATTAATATAGAAGAAATCGTCCCATTTTGGAATTTGGTTGGAACCAGTCAATGCGTTAGTTATTAGTTTCAATGAGAGTCCGTTGGAACCAGGCAGTTCCTTTTGGCTTTAGCTGTAATTGTAAACCGATTGAATAAAAATGTGGAATTCGAAATCAGACAGAGTTGGATTAGTTTTGAAATAGCTCTGGCCTTTCATACCGACTTAAGTTTAATCTACTTAAAATTGCGGAATTTCACATTTTATCGGTAACATGAATGCATAGAAAAACAACACCATGCACTCCTGTTTAGTCTGGTTTAGTTGTCTAGCTTCTAGTAATCTAGGAATCAGTCTAGGCTAGGAGAATGACAACGAGACTAGTGTGTGGAAGAACAATTGAGATAATTGATCCTGTAAATGTACACAATGTCTGTGAACAAATGTAATGGTATCGTCGATGCGTACACATGCAGATGCAGAATGCACATATTGAAATTAAAAAATTAAATAGTCAAACTATGTATAAAAGTGTTCGTTCACATTTATCGTATCGGTTTTCATTTCAATCGCTGCAGTCCTGATTTAAACTATGAGTTGACCCTGTTTATTGCAGGGACATTTTCAATCAATCAATAAATAATGCAATTTGACCTGTAATAATATAATTTGACCCTATAATTTATCTATTTGAAAATATTTGAAAAGTTTCTTTCAATTCAAGCAATTCAGCATTTTCCAAGACTGAGATTCGTGAGATTTAGTAAGTACTGCATACAGATCTAAGTGAACCGAATTAAGATTCAAGGCATTTTTTCGTATGCAAAATTACACATTCGATTAGTAGGTCAATTTTAGTAAAAGTCCTATACACTATATATACATTTTTATTACACGTTTTATTCTCTGACACGAATTGACTGATTCGGAGACAGGTTCTGGTTAGAACGGCTATTTTTTTCATTGCGATTCTCTCTCTTAAATTAGACGCAGTTCTATATAAGTTCTAACTCCATTTCATTAGGCATTGTGGTGTCTGGTGTACTAGTGGTACTGCCCGGTTTAACGATTTATTTTTATCTCGTATGCTCATGCAGAGAGTAGGAATTACTACAGTTCAACACTAACACTATACGGAAACCACAAATCCAATAATGAACAAGAGATAATGAAAATGAAACACGCAGAGCTCTGGCAATTCTTAAATTGATTGAACAAATCCAACATACCCAAATTGAAATAAAAATACGAGAAAGCGAAAATGATACAGAATGACTTGTTCCGACCAATCACTCCATTGAAAATTATTACAAAATGAATGAGTAGAATAAAAGTTTTATGTTGAGTTTTTCAAGATTATTCAAGTAAGTAAAAGTGTTGAGGCTTAAAAAGTTGAAGAATATACGAATTCCTTGTAAATCTGCTTCGAAAATAATTTCTTTCAAGTACCACACCACAATAATATCCTTTTTCATATAACAATGCGCACTATTTAACGCTGCAAGCTATAATGTTCATTCTTAACTCTTACCAGAAAGGAATGCCTGATTGTTAAACTGTCACTGTCATAACTCAACTTCTAATACGTGTAAGTTGTACAGAAAACTGAACGATCAAAAATTACTTATAAAACCTGCGAACAATTGAAAATATTAGTATTTTTGGCTTGACCAAGAAATCGTTTGTTATTGGAATTTTTCCCAGGTTTTGTTTTTATTTCGACGTGACATCCAATGAAGAAGATATCTTGAAGTGAACTGACGGACTGGATTTTATTTGCAAAGGTTTAACTAAACCCGCATGCACATGTAGGAATGAAACGAAAGAAAGTTTAATCGATATTTCCTTTCCATTTCACTGCGCGGTCACATCGTTCGAAATTCGGGAAGTATGTTTGATATGTCATATGTGAAGAGTCTCCGATTTTCTTTTATCATGGTGTATATTGTGACGTAAACTTTTCTAGACAATTTAATGTAAATCAGAAAACTTATTACAATGGAAATGGAATGGAAAGTAATGTATCACTCATTAGAGGCGACATAATAGACTTCAGTGGAGTATAGACGGCTGAATGGAACTAGAATAGATTCGATTTTATAAAAAAAAAGGACGATTACGACTGTACATCTGTACATTGAAATGTGAAACACTTTTCAAAATGCATATTCATGATTTTTCACAGGTTCGGCCATAATTTCGAATTCTTTAAATGAAAATCTTGAGAGCATATTTTTCATATTGCCTTCGAATTGGATGGAATGTATGATTTAACCCTCAAACAATTTCAGTTTTTTATGGAATACCAGTAAAAATTCAATTCATTTGTGAGTTGAAGTATGTAATACACATCCAAATTAACTTTGAAGTTCTGGTTCAAGTTCTGCTCCGTAATCGTAAGCAGATTGCCATTAAATTCCTAACATCTGCATGTGTTCACGTTGAACACTTTTGTACCTTATCACTATATACTAAAACTCCATTTAACCTAGGACGGCCTAGATTTAACTGACTTCAAAATCAAAAAATTACGGTGTATTTCAGTTGGCTGGCACTGATTTTCATGTTGGCAGAACCGTCAAGATGGAATAAAGAATCATTATGCTATGTAAAATCACTACTATCCGGAAAACTATTTTTAAAAAGTAAGAAGTTTCATTAAAGCTTTTGAGAGATTTACCCGTTTTTAAACTAGTCCTTAATTTGCAAGTATCAAGTATCAACAAAAACTCTAATTTAGCATGCATCATATCATAATACGGGTCAAAGGAAACAATGCACACTCGAACACGCGATTTAAATGATATCTTAAAATAGGTAGTTATCGCTAGCTAATGAATAATCTATTCATACACTGGCCTCGTGCAGTTCAATTGTTTAAATAAACTAACCATGCAGTTAAATGTGATAAGTTAAAACTGGTCAACTCTTGTGCGTATTTATTTTGGATGGATGACCTATTACACTATATAGATTCCAAATGTTATCAATTATTCCACAGACTACACAGTGAATCATGAGTTGTCCAGTTGTCCTTTCGCTTGAGTTTATTTTCAACCCCCAAAGTCCTTCTAATTTACGGCTCATTAGATCAGACAAACTGATCCACGCATTCCAAATTACGGATTTTTCCGAACCTAAGTTTCTATCGTCCTTGGCACAGGGTGCAACACATGCATCAGTTCAGTAGTGCGTAAATGTCTTTCATGAGATTTACGAGAAATGATGCACCCGGAATGGCAAACCCGAGAATAGACCACGAGCATACCCACTTCCACTCTCATCCCCTGTGAATCGCGACCACCTGTATAGCGAACCACTTGTTCATAATCAGTCCATACAACGTTACCTGGTGCCTTTATTCAAAAAAAATACTTACATTTTACATTAACCTAATTTGTTTGGCTCATCATATAAGTGCTACCATGTCCTTGTAGCGCGATTATGACTACGATACGATGGGTTATGTGATGTCAGCAAAACGAAGGTTTGTTGAATATTTGTTCTATATAGACTATAAAGTTGGACATTTTGTTGTCAATCATTACAACAAAGTCCAAAACTCCAGACTGACAGGTGTGGAAGAATTTGGTATATAAAATTGAAGTTGTCTGATACTTTTCAGTAGTTCTGCCAGTTGAACAGTCCGCAGCAGTCGCAAATCATAACCGAAAAATCTCAAAATGTTGAAGATTGTTTTAGTCATTATGTCCGCGGTCTTGGTTGCCCAAGCCCAAAGACAAGAATTAGTTTTCCAGAATGGAAATTACGTATTGGGCTACGAATTAAACGCAGCAAGGACAACAATCACCGTCGACGCTTTGGTCAAAACAACTGGATACGTCGGATTTGGAGTGTCCAACCGTGAAGGTGGAGGAATGGAAGCCTCAGACCTAATCATTGCAGGCCATGATGAAATCGACGGCGCAAACTATTTTGGGGTAAATTACATTTTTGAATGAAATCACGGAGGACTGCATTACTTTTTTTAATTACTTTAACTAGTGCAATTCATCAAATACTTAGTTAGCCAGAAGTTTCAACTAATTCTACTTTTTTTCGCAGGATTTCTTTTCTACTTCCAATGGTCCACCCCTATTGGATGCTAGACAAGACGGAGAACTTATTGAAGTTAGACAAGCGGATGGTACAACATTCGTCAAGTTCTCTAGATTGTTGGTAACTGGTGACCCAAATCCTGGTAACGATGTTGATATTTCCGTAAGTCTTGAATTTTTTCGAGCAACATCAATTAAAAACCTATAGGTACCTTGAACTAGTTGCTAATTATCTTTATTTTTCAACAAATAGGCATCAACTTTCCTCCTCTGGTCTTACGGAGATGGAGACATTGTCACTTATCACAATGCCAATCGTGGAAAAGTCAGTCAAGCATTCAAGTCTCTCTTCGTTGAACCCAAGGTCACGCCCATAAAATCCAAATTGCCAACACTCGCATAAATGATCAAATAAAATTTTTTACATATTTCTCTTGATGGTGTGCTGTTCAGTTCATATCTGTTCTCAAGTTTATTTACATTTTGCATAATTTTTTAGAATAACTAAAAGTGAATTCTGACTTTCGTATGTAAAAAGATTAAAACAAAGGGATACAATTATTCGAAATGTATATCTTACAAAAATTTCTACTGTACTAACAAGCCAAATTAGGGACAGAATTGGTACACATAAGTTCAAAGAATTAGAGATAAACTAGCGAAGCCCGTATAACGAAGAAAACAATCAATTATCGTCCAATATGGGAAAACTGGCCATGAAGATCAACAAGTAAATTCTGCAACAACCACTTGAGCGTGTAAATTCTAGCTCCAATTTCACTTTAGCACATATCTAGTTTCAAAAGCACTATCTACAATAATGCCATATTTTCTCAGGTACATATATGACCTCACTCCTCACCACTTCATTTTGTATGAGAACTTCTAGTTTTTTTATGTTGAACATGTAATTTTTTCGTAAAATCCGTTGACCATAAATTCGGCCTAATAAGGAAGGCGACATTGAGAAAGTTCCGATGAATAAATATTTTATCAGCAGCAGCAAAACGGGCAGTAGCTGATAATTTTAAAAGGAGATGGACAAATCAATGATACGACAGAGTGTCAGTCAGTTTCAGTTCCTATTTCAAAATAAGTAGGTTTTTCTGAAACTAATTTTTTAGAAAAAAAAAATAGCAATTTTTCGATGCTCTCCTAAAAAAATTAAACAAAGATTTTCTAATGTTTAAGCTGCTTCTCTCACGATTCGACAGTGCAGTGCAGTGTTTTCTATCTGTACTGTACTCTGTTTTACAGTTTTTTTGATAAAAATTTGAGAACAAAGACAAGATGGCGGATTTTGTCTGCGTGCCCCAGAGAATTCACACTCAGAATTCAGAATTCCATTGATTTCAAATTCCGGAGGGCGGGAGAAATACATACATGTTTACATTCAGAATTTTATTTTCACAAAATTTTTCACAAATTCAAAAAAACACTCACATACGCATATTTTCAAAATCTAATCGAAATTTTAAAACTCATTTACCTCCTGTGATTTTCCAGTCATTTTCGGACACCGCGTCGACCACCACCAAGGTCATGAAGTCAACAGCAAGGGCTAGGGCGAAGAGGTCACATGTCAAAATTGAAAAAGAATCAGAATCAAATTCGGTACTGGATGCCGAAAATGCCGATAGTGAACATGTGGCCGTGGCCGAGCTTTCAGCTTCCTCTTCAGTTTTGAAAGCACATTCAGTAGTGACTGCAGAAAAAAAATCAGAAGTTGAAACAACTGGAAATGAGAGTGAGAATAGCGAAGAAAAAGAAAGAAAAAATCCGAAGGAATCCAAATGGGAACCAAAAGACTGTAGAATTGTGCTAGAAAATATTAATAAAATGAGGGAGAAAAAAGATGCTCCAGTAGACACGATGGGTTGCGAAAGAACTATGGAAGAAAACGTTAAACCAGAGGTAATTTACATTTTAATTAGTTAACAAAAATTAACGTTCTTGAATAATTAGATATAACAATTGTTTTTGTATATTGTTCGCTTTCAGGTCCGACGATATCAAACTCTGATTTCATTGATGCTCTCCAGTCAAACAAAAGATCAAGTAACGTTTGCTGCAATGGATAGACTCAAGTCCGCTGGACTAACAATCCAAAATATTTTAGATACTGATGAAACTGCACTGGGACAAACGATTAAGCCTGTAGGGTTTTATACTAAAAAAGCTGGATACATCAAGAAATCCACGCAGATATTACGAGACAAGGTAAATTCAGAATTCCAACTTGAATATTTATTCTTGTTTGTTCAAACTCACTCAGAGTTATGATAAAGTTGAATTTCTCTTTTTACAATGAAGTACGGTGATGATATTCCCAACACGGTTGAAGGTCTGTGCTCTTTACCTGGAGTGGGTCCGAAAATGGCTTATATTTGTATGAATGTGGCTTGGGGGCAAAATGTAGGGATAGGTAAGAATTTTACAGTTGAGATTACGACATAACTATGCAATTACAATCTAATTATTTTAATGATCTGTTACAGGTGTGGACACTCATGTTCACCGAATTTCAAACAGACTACAATGGACTGGACCGAAGGAAACCAAAACTCCTGAGAAGACAAGAGAGGGTTTGGAATCATGGTTGCCAGTTGAGGCAAGTAAATATTTATACAATTTTATACATTATACATTTTATCAATATTTTACAAATATTGTGGCAGTTGTGGCAAGAAACAAATATTCTCCTTGTTGGGTTTGGTCAAACCATTTGTCTGCCAGTGAATCCAAAATGCGCAGAATGTCTCAACAACACGTTATGTTCTTATGGAAAGTCGAATTTGCGAGGACAGAAGAAAAAAGGTAAAAAGGGAACGAAGACTGCAGATGAATCGGAAGAAACTAGTAAGTATTTTTGAAATGTGAACTAAATGTTCCAATTTTTATTTTCCCCATTTTCTTTTGTATTTTTTGACCGGGGTTTATAACTATAACAATATTTCTCAATAAATTCGCCTCGTACGTAATAGCGGCGTAATTCGCAAAACTTAACAACTCATAAAACGTGTTGTGTAAAACAATTATTAAAGTAAATAGCAAAACAATAACAAATTGCCAAAGGCAAACGCAAACAAAACTCATTGGAGCAGTTGCGGATAACATCTTCATTTTTAAGAAAAATATCTAACAATTCTAGAGGACAAAGGTAACTATTGACTAAAATTTTGGAAGGCGACCCCAAAAACAAATTACATTGTCCTAATCACGCTAATACGTTAGTATTTGGAAGGATGTTTTGTGCCTCTATAAAAGTTCGTTTAGAGATCCGGAGGTTATGGCTTTGGCCACAAGTGAGTTTTCTGTGGATGCTACAGCGAAGAATAGCCATTCTTTCCATTGTATGACATTTGTGTCCATTGCACCCTTTATTGGGACACTACCCCATTTCTTGAAACCCTGCAGAGACAAACAAACATTAGTAACCAAAAAACTCCTCGCTTCAAACAAAGAATTGAAATGGCATTTTAAAGTTTTCAAATATTTCCTACCGTAATACATTTTAGAAAAGTGAAAAGAAAATGAAACGGGCCGACGTGGTGCTGTTGTTAATCTAAAAACAAATTTTCTTCTATATCTGTATGCTCACCTCAAAATGCAGGTATTTATAAAATTGAATCTCATAATTCGTGACGACAAACAAGTAAGATATTTCTCGGATAGAAATTCCGTACAGAGCATTGACTGGCGTTTTGAAATCCAAAGTTTGGAGGAGGGAGTACGTCGGCGTCGGTCCGGTTGTAGGTTTTTCAAAAGCATGAATTGAAACTTTCCCCAGATTACCGCTTTCTTCAATGTAGTCCGGACCATTCTCAGCAAATACGACAAAACTATCGTGAAATTTTGAGTGTTTTGGTACGTTAAAAATTATGGTGTCCATTGCCCTGACTGTATTCACATTCTTCACATGTACAAATTTTTCATTTTCCGACGACCAGGAGTAAATTTTAGATGTAGTTCGGCAGTCTTCTGGTGCACTTCCAGCTCGAGAGTTAGCTACTGCCAAAATCCACCACATCTTGTCGACCTTTTCTAGAGCCAAACGAACCGCACCATTGCCTTGAAGTGCTTGAACCTTTGCAGTGCGTCCAGTCGAAACTTTGTAGACAAGTATGTCAGCCTTATGGCTTCCTGTTTGAAAAAGGTGACCGAAGAATCGATTAAACAATGCCAAAATAAAAGTAGTATTTTCCCAACATTTAAAAATTGATTGTTACTAACTTGATTTGGGATTATAGAAAGAAGCCAAGACTAAGTAGTCACTTTCGTCATCACTAAATGCTTTGACATCCTTTAAGTAACCAAGATCGATTTCCCCGAGGGCAACTGCGTTCTTAATATTTCCACGGGATATTCGGGTAACACCCTGTTCGCTATTTGAAGTGCACCTGTAATACATTTACACGTATTCAATCAACCCTATAAATTATTTT
>JAQGCB010000979.1:0-16922 GCA_034698835.1 Protaphorura tricampata | reverse complement strand
GCTTCGGATTTATCAGCGTCATACAAAATTTAATGTATTTTGTGTTTGCTTTGCTTTTGTTAGCACAAGAGAGTTCGTAGCTACGAAAATGATCTTCGCGTTTTGATTCCATCAAGAGCAGCTGGTTCTGTGATTGGAAAAGGTGGAAGTAGCATTACACTACTTCGTCAAGAAAATAAGGGAACAACCATAAGTGTCCCTGACTGTCCTGGACCAGATCGAATCATTACACTCTCAGCTGAGAGTCAAGAGACAACATTGAATGTTCTACAACAAATTGTGCCTTTAATTGAAGACACTGCTGATGGGAGAGGTGGTGGTGGTGAAATGCCAGAGTCAATTGAACTTCGTTTTCTATTCCATCACACCCAAGTTGGTTGCATTATTGGGAAGGCAGGGTCAAAGGTTAAAGAGTTGAGAGAAACCACAAGTACAAAGATCAAGGTCTATGAGAATTGTTGCCCTAAGAGTACTGATCGTGTCGTCGCTGTCACTGGATCTGTGGACAACGTCTTAAATTGCATTATGCAAATTCTTGAACTCGTAAGAACATCGCTTTATTTTATTTTCATTTCAATTCGATTTCTCAGCCTCGGAATGAGAGTTTTAAACAACACTGTGTGGTTGTATTAGTCTCCACTATAAATACTTGACCACCCCTACCCTCGTGTCGAGTGTCAATTAAATGTTGATTTTTTTGTGTACAGATCAATGATAATCCAATAAAAGGGCCTAGTGAGTACTATGATCCACACAATTTTGATGAGGTGTATGCGAGTGCTTATGGAGCTTATGGAAAAGGAGGAGGAGGCGGTGGAGGTGGAGATAGACGACCACCAAGAGGAGGAGGACGTGGTGGAGGTGGAATGCGTGGTGGGAGAGGTGGAGGTGGCCTCCGAGACAATGGAGGAGGTGGTGCAGGTTACCGCGATGGCGGCGGAGGTGGAGGATTCCGTAGTGAATTAATCCTTAGGTTCCGTTCTCACATATTACATGAACGTAACTATTTAAAAGTATTAAATGTGATAAAATTTTATAACTTATTGTTTTACTACTGAGGGAGTGATTTCTTATTATTTAAGTAATTGTGAGTGCTTTTGGTAATAGTATATCGAGGAAAATACTGAATAATATGGTTGGAATAGTCGTAATTTCTAGGGTTGAATATTAATTGTATGTAGAAAATAGTATTCCATAAATTCCATGTGTCCAATAGTCTAACGAACGAACGTTCTGTCAGCAATTTTTTTGGTTCATTGGCATCGTAAAATAAATATTTGTGTTGATTTACATTGTAAATATTATATAATAAATAGGACAATCTTGAAAGAATATAAAATAAAAGTCGGGCATACGCACACATGACATGACTTCAAAAAATAAAATGAGTAAGAAAAAGTAACCAGTACGAGTTAATCCACAACGTTTGCAAACTTTATCTAATCTTTGCTCGTAAACTCGTTGTCGTTATTTCCGGAGAAGGTGCGATGCGATGTGTCAATTCAATTGTTTACAATTGTTTTTATTACTTTACTCACTGTCACGGTCATTGGCTTTGGCTTGGGTTTTTGGATTTCCTTTCAGTATTAGAAACAGTTCGTAAGTAAATCGTAATCCTAGTGCGGTGAATCTGCGTAAAGCCAAACTTAAGGAAAAGTAATTCATGCTAATGGAAAATGCTTGGCTCAACATTAACATTTCTTGAACAGTTCGACACACATGACTTTGTTATTAAAAAACAATGCAGACCAAAAACGTGTCCGGTATGTTTTAGGATAATCAAGTTTTCTGTCACAGTCATCAGGTGCAATAATTGTAGTTTACGTTGTCATCCAAAGTGTTGGAGAGATGTTGCACATGTGTGCAGTGGATCCGATTTTCAGGTAGTGCAGAGCTTTTATATATGATTTTGTATATTTTCGATGTATTTTTCAATTGATACGGAAAATTAAACTGTTTTGTAAGTCTTTACAGAAGAAACGAATAAAAAATATAAGTGCAACGCGAATACCCGCATAAAATTTATCCCTCCATGCCAAGCTTTCAGATATTGTCTCCGAACCCGTACGAATACTTTAAACTGCTACTTTTTGTAGGGTGGAATGAAAAACACAAGGAGTTCTGATAATTCTGAGGACTCGAATTGTTGTCAATTATTGATTAGACCTCCGACCCGACTTCCGGTGAAAACAACCGGGCCGTATATTCCACACCCGATTCTCAGACTCGTGAATGAAATCGAACTCAAAATACAACCTGGTTTATACTGTCTCCGCTCTCCGGACAAAAAAGAAGTCATTCAAAATATCATTACCAAATTCAAGGAAGGGAAAGTTCAGAATTTGAAGATCTACAATGTAAACACCCTGGCTGCATGCTTGAAACATTATTTGTATAATTTTCTCCGAGGTCCACCGTTAATTCCAATATGGCATGTCACGAAAAATGATGAAGACAATTTTGAAATTGAATTTGATGCACTACCGATACCAAACAAAGTCATCCTCGCATTTCTAGCCATCCATTTAAAAATGTTCCGTAAAACATTCAGAATTATTAAATTAAAATATACTTTTAGGATGGTTATCTGTGCAAATATTTAAATTTTTCTTTACAGGGTAGCTATGAATCCTAATTCACGAATGAGTCTCCTTGCACTCGCCCAGACTTTTGTTCCTGTTCTCATGAAGGAAAATCACAAAAGCTTGGCCGCAGCTCTCTTCAAATTACTCAACCAAGATTGTAATTTGTTTGCCAATCAACTTAAGCTAGGATGTCGTTAAACAATCGTTGGAAATTGATGAATTAATTTTTGGTTTTATGAATAAATATTATTTACCTTTTTATTGTTCTTCGAATTTTCTAAACTTAAAGTGACAAATAAAAAAAAGCATACGTAATGACATATACAAATATCCCGTCGGAGTAATCCAGCCGATTAATCGTTATTGATCAATTCCTCAATCCCCCAGTCCTCATAACTCCCATCTGGTAAATATCTTCGAATAATGATTGGGATTTTTCGGGCTTTTAATTCCTTCATGGCAATTTGCAATGGATCCATTTCACCTGAAAAAAAGAAAGTATATCTATATCTTTTAGTTACGGCTACTAGGAATTAGTGGGTGATGTGGAGTGTGTCTGCATCGAAGGGGTTGACCCGGATTTTGAAAATAAATTCAGCTAATTATGATTAACATGGCTTTATTGTTTCACTTTAATGAGTGTATTTTTTTTAAATTCATAAAATATCTTACCTTCCAACTCAACCATGACTGGAGCACACATTGAAATTTGAAGGGCCCTCGTTCCGAGGACCCTAGCTCTCTCATATTTCGTCATAAATGGAGTTGTAATTCTTTTTACAGATGCACCACTAGCTGTCAAGGCCCCATCAGCTGGAAGGATGTCGATATTTTCACCATCCTAATAAAATGTAAAAAAAGCTCATATTATAGCCCATATTGACGAGGGGTGCCAAATCCGATGCCTGAATAGCGCGGTCTCCTTTTTCAGAATGTAATTGCAGTTTTTCAATTACAAATTACAAAATACATGGCCGAAATTTCAAATTACAATTACATATTACATTCTCAGAAATTTCAAATTACAATTACAATTACACAGGTTTTGGGATGTAATTAAATACAATTAAAAAATATGTAATGTAATTTCGTAATTAATTACAAATTACACATGTAATTAACCCATCTCTGTACATTAGACAATGAAGTAATATTCTAATATTGTATTTTATGTATTATTTCAAAGCAAATCATGAACATTTTGAAATCTGTGGTCAACGTAGATGCAATTAAGTTCATTCAACCTCAAATTGTAGGCAGAACGCAATTCATAAAAATCTCTGTGGTTTTTATTTTTACAGTTTTGTTTAATAAAAGTACGTTGTCCACTGCTCACCTCATCACCTCCCATCCCCATATCCTCCAATCCTGCCTCATCATCTTCTCCAATGTCATCATACTCATCAGCTCCACCCACACTGAATAAAATAAAACAAAATTTGAAATTATGGTGCGATTCAAACAAGACTTTCTAAACTTTTTTCTGTAAAATGTTAAAAAAAAGTTTAAAAGAGCTTGGGAGCTTATTAAAAATTAACTAATTCCATAATTTCCCAAAATAATTCAAGCAACTTTGATTTGAATTTTGATGACAATATAATCGGACCCAGTTTTCAGCGCAACGTTATTCAAACTAAATCTCTTGTTCTAAAATTTTATCCTAAAGAAAGTAATACAAATAGTTTAACAGTGGCTAAGGCTAATGGAAAATTTTTAAAACACCCAAAATTAAAAAATAAAAAATATTTCAACTTACTCGTCAGGCTCGTAATCCTCATCTGCCATTTTTCGGATGTCCGGTAGCCCGTGCGCTTTTACTTTTTTTTATCACTGATGAAACAGATTCTATACACAAAAGAAAACTGAAAAATTCTTGACCGCTCCGAACGACAACGAAAATTAAAGTTGGGTATTAAAAATCCCACATTTTCTGGAGCGCACCAAAATCACTCTGGTTAAAAAAAGTGGTCCACTCTCAATGGTTCTTGTTAATACAGAGTGTTCCATACACAATACACACGCACGGGTTAGATTTTACAAATAAAAGGTGTAAAATACCGTAAATTACAGAATTACAGATTCGAATAGAAGCCGGATCTTCAATAGAAGCCGAGTCTAATTAGAACCGTCTTCTATGTATATTCGATACCCACCGGGTTAACAATATGCTGGGGTTTAAATAGACGTCGGGTCAGAAGGTTCACATTTTAATTAGATCGTTCGGTTCGGTCATTTACGGTATACCGTATTATCCCGAATAGAAGCCCGGGCTTCTATTTATTCATCCAACAATTTGACCGGCTAGTATTCGAACCCCGGGCCTGTATTCGGGACCGGCTTCTATTCGGGATAATACACGGTACATTTTCTAGATTCTAGAAAGATTTGTGACTGTATTTTTGTGCATGGCCGTCAATAACATGGCAAACGTAATTTATTAGAAATTACAACCCAACTTTCCAAAGTCATTAATTACAAAAATTACAAATTACATTTGCACCAATCTAATTAATTACAATTACGTATTCGTAATTGGAAAATCAATTACAATTACATCATCATTACTTATTCAAAAAATGTTACTGAATTTATTACCGTGATACCGTGAATTTTCGACACTTTTCAAGAAAGTGTAACATCTTTTTTTCTTGTTACACTTTCCCAGTATTATTACGTTTAGTTGTTATTTACCCTTGTAATTAATTACAATTACAAATGACTTAGAATTTTATGAATTACAATTACAAGTTACGTGCAAAATTTTGAATGTAATTAATTACAATTACACGTAATTGGTGGTCAATTCTGCTCCATAATGTAATTGATGAAATGAGATTTGAATAATAATACAGGTGAGTACAATATCATTTCTTTACCTTTATTCATGTAAATTGCAAATGTTTAGCCAAAATGTATCAATTTGAAAATATTAAGTGTAATAATGTCCCAGGAAGGAATAGTGGTTGTTTGTAATAACAGTAGCAAATCCGATTAGGAAATAGAATACAAATCTTCCGTCTCCGTCAGCACTTAACGCATAGAATAGAAGCTCGAGAGGCACGAACACTCATGATGCCCAGGCTGCTAATTCCTTCATTTCATCATCATCTTCTTCAACTGGCTTCGGTGGCGCTCGGGCAGCTGGCTCTGTTTTAAAAAATAAAATAACAATTTAAGTTACATTGCTTAATTTTAATTGACTTGTATTAAGATAACTACTAAGAATTAAGTAATCCCCTCCCTCAACATTAACTCTATTAACAAATGGACACTTTGGACACACTTACTTTTAGTCTTCGAACTACTTGGAACATCCGGAACACGAATATCCTCAGTTTCATCAGCAGCAGGGGTGGAAATTGGTCCAACGTTAAGTAATGCTTTATCCAGATCTTCTTGTTCCAATTCTTCTAATTCTCTCTCTAATTCATCTTCATCTAAATCTTGTCCAAATGAAAGTGGATTCGAAATAGCATCTGAGATTTCCTTGGCCACATCTTGCTGCTCCGCAATGTCATCCATCATATCATGGACTTTATCAATATCCCTGAAATCACAAATTTCAATTCTTAGTTATGAATAAACTTCCAAACAAATCCAACACAATTTAAATTTTGAAAAGTATCTTACATGGATTGATGTGCAGACTTGAGGGCTTTAGCAGCCTCACTCATCGTGTTCAACACAGCAGTATTCGTATTAGCACCTTCTAAGGCCTCTCTTTGCATTTCAATAGTACTCAAAGTACCATCAATTTGTTGTAATTGTTTCTCATAGCGCTTTTTCCGTTTGAGGGCTTGAATAGCAGCTGAAAATAGAAACAAAATCTTGGAATTAGAATTTTTAGACATGACATACATAAATACAGAGTTTTGAAATTTTTTAAAATTGACATGACATAAATACAGAGTTTTGAAATTTTTTAAAAATGACATGACTCACCTCTTTTATTCTTAGTCCCATTCGTTTTGGCTACATGTAATTCTTGTTCAATTTTAGACTCTAAAAATTCTTGTTTTTTTACTAACATTTCTTCTGTTTCACGTAATTTTTGTATAGCCTCCCCCGTCGTCACACTCTTCTCCTCCTTCGTGAAACCAAACATTTTCCCAAAGATACTCATTTTTTATGTATTCAAATTTTGAGGGATCAAAAATTAATTAATTATAATTATGAAAATGAAAATATCAAAAAAAAAGTATTGAGCTGAGTGCACAGGTCACAGGTCAGTCACAGATTTTCAGTGTCGGTTGTTGGCAAAATTGTGCACACTTCCTTCCAAAATTTTTTTGGAAGATTAATTCACACACAGATACAGAATATGGTCAGTTTGAGTTGGGCAGTCCGTTGACCTTGAGTGAGTTGATTTCTTGGAATTTCCTGTGCACTCTCTCGTTGCTCACTAAAGAATAAGAGAGATGAATTTTTATGTAATGTAATTCTTCTTCTCTTGGTTTAATTTGAATGAGTCATTTTCGTGAATAGATTGTGAGAGAGTCACGCGAACGCAAACTTTTTGTAACCCACGAACGATGGTCACTCTGCCACACAAAATTTAAAACACCACGCAAAATTTAGCTACAAAATAGAAGATGTGCAGATCTGCCGTGATGGTGAAAAATGTGAAAATGGCCAAATAAGTGATTATGATCCCATGATTGTCTTACATTCCACAGACTTGATGACTTGCAATGCAATGTATTAGGAAGGATCAAATTGTAATTCCATTACAAACTACAATTACTGTAGATTGGGATTGGACTTGTAATTAAAAAGTAATCTTAAAAAATGTTATAATTGTTGTTGATACGAATTGTGTTGCAATTAAATTACATTTTCGGTTCTGATCTGATGACTTGAACAAGGGTATAACGTAGCGGATCGCAAATAAAAGTAACAATGAAAATCCATTACAAAGTCCAATTTTAGATTGTGTAATTGTAATTAATTACTGTTTTGTAAAATTATTCCATGATTTGTAATAGTGATTCCAATTTCCATGTTGTTACATTTGTAGAGTAATGTTACACCAGCGCAACGCAGCCCAGAGGTTCTGCACCATATTCACATTTTGGAAAAATTGAAGTCGACATATATCATGCATAGTTATTAAACTCATTGACTGCCTTACACTTACACTCCAACTCCATACACATCAGATAGTTTCAATTTACAATTCATTGATATTCCAAAAATTTTAAGGACTGCGGTCACTTTTTATGGGCATATCATGAGATAACTTTCATGACCCCTGTAGTATCCTTCATAGCATAACAAGGCATCGCTCATCGTATCATGGATACTCTGACAAAATGCACGCTCGAAGAGTCTTCGCTCCCGCATAACCGTTCTCCCTATTCGCCAAGTATTATTATGACACTTCAGTTCGAACGACAACGTTTTTGGTCTCATGTTAATCTTGTTATATGGAAACTCTTCAACTCCCAGAAAGTTATCTGTCATTGCTAATGTTGGAAGCAGGTGCACATTTCAGAAATTGAGATACACATTTTGATGAATTTTTTTAATATATTTACTCATAATAAATTGAAAGCCAACACAAACTTCGACTTCAACTGTGACTTCAATTTGTATGCTCTATTTTAATTTCATTTAAAAAATGGTTTCAGTCATACGCATACAATAAAACAAGGAATAAACGTATACATAAATTAAAATGAGCAATCCCTGCATGGTTCCCTGCATACCTTCACCTACATATCACACAGTATTCTCAAGTTTGCCATTATTGTACAAGATTTCCAATTCCTCTACAATTTTCTCCATGAAACGTTTGACAGGAACATTTGGTGGAAGGACTCCCTCATTGAAACCAGCACCGATTCGAATGAATTTACCATAACTCACAGACGTCAGACTGATTCCTGTTAAACGGCACAAAGAAATTACTTGATAAATATTTCGCTGAATCCTTCTAAAACTATATGCGCTGAAATAATTTACCAATTCTGCCCGGGAGCATCCCCCCATTGAAGAATATGTCTTCCACCATTCCCATGGAACCGTAGCCCATTTTTTCTTCTGGGCCTGGCATACTTGATAAAATTGCTGTTGAGTAATATTGCTTAAAAAGTACTTTGCTTAAACAAGGAAGAACACCACCCATTAGGGGAAACAATAGAAATTGAGTGTAAGGGACAGATGATTTCTTCAAGGCGATGATGTGCTTCTCAATTGTCCTGAGTCTCTTATCTGGATCTTCAATACCCACAGGGAGTTTGACAAAAATTGCAGTCCTAAAAAGAAATACATAGTCACAATAAGTTCCTTAACGGTTTCTACATATTAGTCTGTACTTTTATGATTTTAACTAACATGTAATTCCGAAGTTTGTTGGGATGTCCAGCGACCGGAAACGGAGCCACGCAATGGACGGCTTCAGGAACCTTGACCTTCTGCTCAATCATAAACTTTCTAAGGGCTCCAGCGAAGGCAGCAAATGAGACGGCCGTGAAGGTGACACCATTTCTACGCTTTATTTCCTTCATGTAACTGAGTGGAATTTTATCCGTAAAAGCGAAATTAATTTTTGAAGAAATCTTGCTCTCTGCAACGTGCCAGTCATTAATATCGTAGGAATCAGCCAGCTGTGACACAAATTCGTAAGGAGCTCTCAAAACAAATGTTGTCTTGCTGCATAATTCGCCCAAGAAACTTCGTTTGATGAGACTGGGCTTCACAATTTCAATTTTATTATGTGCTCCGATATCAGCCACAAGGAGTTTCAGAATTGAGTACCCATCGGCCAGTGAATGATGAAGTCCTGGAAAGAATACAAGATTTATATGATCATCAGAATAGTAATTTAGAGTTAAAGGTGTGAGTAATGGAGATGCTCCTTCTTTTTTAATTCTTCAAAACCGTTTTTTAAAAAAAATTAAGAAATTAGACCGTAAAGGAAATTCAGATGAAGTTACGAGCATTTTCTTTGGAAAAATTAAACTAGCTAACATATTTTCTGAAAAATTGAGCTAAAAACCTGATGATTCAGAGGAACAGAAAGTGACAAGATTGCGGTGAGTTTATTTGCTAATATATTACACTGTGAGAAATGGGAGCACGTTATTCTCATCCGTAATAATTGAGTGCACCACTACAGTGAATTTATCAATGAAACTGTGACACATAGTTTAACTGTCTAAAATTCTAACCGTAAATAAAAACTCAATTATTTGGTGAACACCAGACACCCTACCCAATTGGATCCTTGAGAAACTTTCAATAGTATGAATTAATTAATTAATAATTATGTTTTAATTACGAAAAGCCACTGCAGCCTGAGGTTTGTCCGTTTCTGTATGAGGTCCTTTTAAACGCACATATGGAAATCCAATGAATTCCCATGGACTCTTTCCTTTTGCAAATGGTTTGCTCACTAATTCTTTAGACACTTCCAAAATTGAGTCCTCATCCAAATAGTCAAACTTTACATTTCCGTCATATTCTCTCACGTGATCATAAATTTCAAAATTTTTCTCAAATTTCCAAAAATAAAATCCCATCCAAGATGAAACATATTGTTGGAGTTCGGGCTGTGCAAATGTCCCGTCCGGATTCTTGAGATGAATTAGTTTCTCAACAAAATCTGTCTTTGCATGTTCCAATATTGAATCTTTGTACGCTTGATCAATCACATCCGTATTCATTGCACCGACCAAGAAAACAAGTAATGTTGCTTTTGGTGAATTATAAATATCATCCGTAGCAAAAACTGTACTTCTCGTAGATAACATTTTACCCAAATCCGGTCGAAATATTTTACTAGCTATGGACACTAATTTTCTAAATATATACATTGGCACTCCTAACACAAGGACAATAATAGGAAAAGCCACTATTGTAACGAGGAACAATATTATGAGGAAAATTTGCCATCCAACTCTTCGGAGGAACCGTTCGAGGGACGCCATTTTACTTTCGGCCGAACACAATCAGAGAGATCTTTCGGGAAACAATTAAGGGATTCGGAATTTTCGGAATGGTAATGCAAACTTCCACCTCATGACGAACTGGGCACTTGACTCACGGCTTCAGTGTTACGCGAATCTAAATTGTTGCTATAAATTTGCACTGTAAATTGCAACTGAGTGAGTGAATTAGAAAAGGGTTGGCATATCGCTTCGATAATAATTACAATGCAAGAATGCTCCACTCACTGTCTCTTTAATTGTTGCCAATTGACCCTCTTACGAAGTGGAAGAACGTGTGTCGAAGTGTGTGTATAAAATATTCTCAAAAAAATCGCGTACGATTATGCAAGCATCTGTGTGGTACACTGACTGGCTGGACTACGACATACATATAAAATATAATATTGACTGAGAAACTTTAATGCGACAATGGAAGTGAAGAGTTCACACAGGGCACGTAAAAAATTAAAGCGTTACGAAGCAACACATTAGAGTGGAATCCGGATTCGCAACAATGTGAGTTATAGCATACACATACAGCAGACGAATCAACAGTCAACGACGCTGCTATAATGTAATCTTTTAATCTAACGTGTTGTTCTTATGAAATATTACGTCAAAAGTCGTAAATCTTGTTCTTATAAATGAAAACAAAAGGAAAAGTACGCACTATTCAGTAAAATAGTTGAATAAAATTGCAGTTATGGAGGTATTCGGTGCGTCATGTGCTCATGGGCCTACCTGACTGAAATTACAAATCGTATGCATTTGGCTTGAATCACCTGTATCACCCATATAATCTTTTGGCCCATTTGATGGTAATCAGAAAGCCGCTCAAGGTACGTCGGGATGGGACGTGTTGAATTTGACCACCCTAATTCTTTTCTGCACATTAAAAATTAAAATTATCGCGTGAAATATACTGGGGGATTCATAGCAAGACTACACTCCTATAGTAGGAATGAGTGAAATCTGTTCAATACAGAGGGTATCAATTTTCTCCCGGATCCTACCCTCACCATACCATAGTATTAAGGGACTGGCTTCTCGAATCAATGAACCAAGACTGACTGACTGTGCTACACTACAGTATCATGTAATATCTCACCATGTTGACATGATTCTTTTGAGGTCAGTTGATAGGAACCACGCTGTACGTGTAAATGTGCCGTAGATCAAACGATATGTACAAGTCTTCAGGAGCCGACGAACAAATCTTGTCCTTGACCCAGACAAAACTTGTTTACAATTTTGACAAACGAAAATTACAGATATGAAATGTAATGAGTTGTGAAAGATTTGTTCTTGAAGTAAGTTTTCTCATGTCCTGAGAAATCTAATTTGAACAAATGGACCCAGCCACCACCTTTCTTACACGTAATGACGCCACTAGGCCACTACTGCGCTAATTTCCTTCAAATTAGAATCGTGATCTTTTTCGTTCCACGAAGTATTCACTTCTTGCTGAACCTACGCTAATAAAAACTGATGCGTTGCCGTCACCGGAATAATCGAGTGGTACGTTTGATATATTATGTGGTGCCGTCATCGTTAAGATCCTAAGAAACTCTCATTGACAATAATAAAAATCACATTAAGAAAGTAGCATGTTGAGAACCTAACTTTTAGACTGAACATAATGAACTTGAGACTCATTAATTTTATTGGTGGGCTTATAGTGAATTTGCTTAAAACGCGCTATATTTATTGTGTGAACTAATTTCATAAGTATTCCACGCATGACCTATTATGCACATGAAGTCCATTGGATTAATTAGATTTATAAAAAATGTACACATGTGCCCAACAACAAACAATGCCTTAATGAAGGAATGAATAATTAAATTGTGACGAATTTTGAAATAATAGAGAGTAAGACGAATAAAACTCTTCATTTTATTACTTCGTTAATCATTTTAATTGTTCCTCACTTATAATTATTTTACATATACACATGTAGGCAGCAATTTTATATGTATCCGCTGTCGTCACCACTTGGACTTGCACCTTTGCTATACAACTGCTATGATTTACTTGATTCACTGGAGATTTTTACTGTAAACCAGTTAAGTTTTCCAGTAAGACCGAAATTCAGCTTATCTCGAATGTCGAATATCATATCAATTGTGTTCAGGGTATCACGCTGCCCTGCGTTGTCATAATTATTCCACTCATATTTGCTCGGCATAGTAATAATAATTATGACGTATTCTTAAATTCAGTAATTAAGAAAAAATGTATCGTTGAAATAAATGCTTATCGTACTCATGCCTTTGTTATGTTAAGAAAAATCCACGGGTTAATTCTTGACTACTTTGTAAGATCATTACACAAACAGGTTATGAATACATGTAATCATCAATGACCAAACACGAGCAGTAATTAAGTTTTAGTGCATTAACCCAAAAATGTAATTATTTAATGTATAAAAGTTCATTAACAAACTCGAACTTTTACTACTATAGAATATTTTCAAAATTACGAGTATTTGTACGAGAACGTAAAATGATTCTTCGATCAAGCTTAGCTTAATATTTCCTATCATTCAGAATAGCCATTTTGAGATCAAATATTGTTACTTGACTCAAATACATTGCATTAGTCTGATTTCTGAATTGCTGATATACAGATATCTCGATGACCTTACGTGTTATGCTTCTGTGCTAAAGTTTGGAGTTCTTGGAGTACTTTGTCCAGCAAAAATGTTCTTGGAAGTTTCTTGACGGCTAATGCCTCATTGAAGGCAGCTTGAATTCTTAAACCTCCGTTGTAGCTTATGGCGTTAAATCCTATACCTGAAAATAAAAGTTAACTATAGTAGTTCACGCCATTATATCAAATCAAAATGGTGCGTCAGCTTACCTATTCTACCCGGAAGTAAACCAACCGTGAACATAATATCCTCAAGTGGACGTCCAAGGTAAATAATTTCATCCGTTGGACCCGGAAAATTAGAAATGAGTGTGGTTGGAAAATTTTGTTGGATAAAAGGTTTTGCCAAACATGAAGGTAGTGAACCGAGGAGCCCCAGAATATAGAACATCGTAATCGGTAGAGTCGACCTTTTTAAGTTTTGAATGTTTTTCTCAATTGCTAGTAGTCGATCTTCGGCGGTGGACAATCCAATAGGAAGACGAATAAAACAGGTTGTCCTGATTTTGAATGAAAAAAAAATCATTACAAAATTATAGACGTACAGAATGCCAAATATTCCGACGAAGGAGACAAATTTCTTTTTAAATAATTGCGTAGTGTAACTGCTTACATAAAATTCCGAAGTTTGTCAGAATGACCAGGCATTGGAAACGGTATGACCGAATGGATGGCATCCGGTATTTTATAACCGTTTTCGATCATAAAGGCTCGAACTGCTCCTGTAAACGCTGCTAGAAGTACTGCTGTTAGCCCAGTCCCGTGAGCCCTTTTAATTTCCTTGACAAAATCCAATGGTATTCGTTCGAAAGCCAGTAATGGACTTGGACACAATTTGTCTTCAGATATATGACACTCATTCACATCAAATGATTCCATCATAGAATTCACGACCTCAAATGGTGCAACTATAATGATCCCAAAACTTAGAAGCATTTTTCTGAAACCGCTCATCTTCGGTGCACTAGGGGCCGCAAGTATGATTTTCTGTTCTGGAATAACTGAGGCAATTACTTTGACGATAGAAAATCCATCAGCAAATGAATGATGACATCTGAATAGTCCTGCAGTTCTTGGTTCATCTGAATCTTCCGGTTTCAATTTACACATTGGAAAGAAAATAATTTCCCAAGGACTTCGACCCGGAACCCAAGGCTTCTTTAAATATTCGGTACTAAATTCATTTAGAACTTCTTGTGTGAGGACTGTGTGTGGGCCTTCGTATTCTTTGATATGATTTTTAATATTGAAGGATTCGTCCCATTTCCAAAATGGAAATCCCATGAAAGATGAAACGTATTGCTGAAACTCAGGATTAGCAAGTTCACCAGTTGGTGTTCTCACGTTGATTGCTCCATTAGCAAAATCATTTTTAAACTTTTCTGCTACATGGCTACCCTTTTGTATCAGTGGTACGAGTATATTGGCTTTCGGATTTCTGTACAAGTCATCAGCGGCAAATATTCCACTTCTAGTCGATAGAATTTTTCCAAAATCTGACCGAAAATATTTTGTGTATTTAATAACTGCATATCTGAAAAAGAAAAATGGGAGGGTTCCCAATCCAATTATTGGCAAGAACACGATCAATAAAATCGTTAAAACAAAAACTATTGCAAATCGAATCACTCGTCGAATATTTGATTTAAATATTTCAAACATGTCGTGGATTAGTTTCGAATTTTCTTTCTTATTTTATTTTTCACATTAGTCAAACTCTAAAATTAAACTGAAGTCAAAAACAGAAAATTGCATGGGTAAATACCTAAGCCCATAAGCCATATAATTGCCAAAATAACAAAAATATACTTTCAAGGTTACACTTCATCGGGTTATCTTAGGTTACCATCTTGAGGTTCCCACGAACCCCTCATCGCATGTAATTTTCCAGTCACCATTTCCTTAATTCCGCATAATGAAAAAATAGTGTTGTTTTTTTCGGCTTTCCTATTTTTTGATGCCATAAAGTAGAGTAGTATCATCAGAGTTTATATTAATTAATGTTGTGCACTAATTTGCACTGGATCTCCTTGACTATTTTGACTTTATTGACTCAAAAATTACGTTTTAATTTTCATAGTTCACACGGTTCGGGTTCTTCGCACAAACTTACTAACTTACTACAGTCCAAATATATGGTGCAGATACACTGAATTAATAAGAATTAAAGAAAAGTTAACAGAAAATAATACCTGGAATAGACAAATGGACTCACTTGATTGTATTAACAACAGAACAATGGGCACTACTTTATTTTCAAAATATTAAAGGGGTAACACTAAAGACAGACGTGGGTGGTAGAAAATCGAATAAGATTCTTCAGATTACATATTAGATTTCTGGCCTAGTCCATTGTACCTTAATAATACGACTAACTCATTGTGCCAACCTCATATGTCTCCATTAATTACTGAGAAATTCATTTGGCTAATTACTAATGAAATTATTATTTCCATGAATGTTCTGAATACAAAACTGTGGTGTCTATTCAGACATGTTTCTCAGATAAAATTTGCAGTTCTTGAAGGACTTTGTCCAGTAAAAATCTTCGCGGAAGTTTGTTGACTGCCAAGGCTTCATTGAAAGCAGCTTGGATCCTCATAACTCCATTATAACTTAGTGCATTGAATCCAATCCCTAAAATCAAAGATACGAATTGCTGAACGAATTTCTGAACGATTCAAGAATTTTTTAAGTAATTTGAATTTATCTAACCTATTCTGCGAAGGAATGGACCTTCCGTGACCATAATTTCTTCCAGTGGTTTTCCATTGTTATCTAATTGGTCCTGAGGACCTGGAAAATTTGAGAACAATGCAGTGGGCTTGACGATATTTTGTTGCATGTGCCTGGCAATACAGGATGGAAAAGCACCGACTAGTATCGACAGATAGAAATTTGTTATTGGTTGAGTTGATCTTTTTAACTTTTGAAAGCTCTTCTCAATTGCTAATAGTCGTTCTTGAGGTGTTGACAATCCAATTGGTAGACAAATTGAACCAACACTCCTGCAATATAATGTGAGTTAACCTATCAATATATTTGTCGAATTAACCTTAAGTATCCGAGACCCTGAGACCTGATTTGAACCTCTCCCTTTAAACATAATTATTAGGACTTACATATGATTTCGGAGCTTATCCGGATGCCCAGACATTGGAATAGGTAAGATGGCATGTATGGTTTCTGGTATTTTGTAACCGTTCTCGATCATGTAGGACCGAATACCCCCAGTAAACGCTGCCAAAAGCACAGCGGTCATCCCTGTCCCATGTGATCTTTTAATCTCTTGTAGATAATTCCAAGGTATTCTCTCGAAAGCAACTGATGTATTGGGAGACAACTTGTTCTTGGAAATATGACATTTATTCACATCTCGAGTCTCAATCCAACAATTGACGCACTCAAACGGTGCTACAAACAAAAATCTAACAAAAAATAATATTTTCCTGAAATTACTCAGTTTTGGTTTACTAGTAGTTTGTTTGGCTTTATGGTCTGAGAAAACAGAAAGTCCGATTTTGGCGATGGCAAACCCGTCAGCAAGTGTATGATGACATCTGAATATTATTGCAGTTCTTGGATCATCTGAATCTTCTGGTGTCAATTTAAACTGTACAGGAAAGAAAATCCATTCCCAAGGACTTCGACCAGGAGCGAATGGGGCCTTCAAGTATTCCGTGCTTAATTCATTGAGAATATCCTGTGTGAGAACTGAAATTGGAATTCGACCATCGTATTTTTTCACATGATT
>JAQGCB010000978.1:0-16940 GCA_034698835.1 Protaphorura tricampata | reverse complement strand
GTGATCCACAAAGAGGGTTGAAATGGTTGGACATATCCATAGAATGATAAACTGGCTGTTTGGCCATCACAAGTTATAAAACTGTACGACCTAGACTTCGTACTAAAGTATTTCTTTGCCGCAGTCGAATCAATGTCTTGTATTGCGTTCAATTCTACAGAGTATGGCAAAAATTTCAAACCCACAAACTTATGAGTGTTAACTGCCACAACCAAACTGACCATAATTGATAACAACCTTAGTTAAGATTATTATAAGGAACGAATAGATCAGGTAAACTTCCACATGCTATCATGAATAATAACAATTCAAGACTTTATTGAACACAATTGAACGTAACGAACACAAAAACTGTAATTGCAATTGCAATTTCAAAATTAATAATCAAAGTAAGTAATTTTATATAATTTCTAGTTTTCATGCAAATATAATAATTCCGTTATGATTCTATTTGAATACATTCAACACAAAAATCTGTCATACGCCAAAATAATTTCAAGGTCGTTCTTAAAACTAAATTCATTTGTTAGCAATTTTAGAATTGAATACGTTCAAGAAACTTGCCCATTGTAAAGTTCTCTCTTTTGTGATAATGTTATTAGGATTTCTTTCTGCACCAATGTCTGTTAGTTCACTGGTCGTCTTGGAAGTATTAATCGACGGTACTATTGGCTCATCTAATTGACCACCCATTCCCATTCCACGTTGTTCATTTTCTACTCCGTTTATGGAACATGGTTTAAAAACAACTGAGTTTTTGCCAGGGTCAGGTTCACATAATTTTTCATCAATGTCAAGTAAGATTGGTTGTTGGTTTGTTTTATCGATAGCGAAGTTCTGAATAGGTTTACTGGGAGAGCGTGGCTCAAGTTTGATACTAATTTCGAGTGTATCATTTGCACAATTTGCAGTGTTTCTGTTTGTGCTCTGTTCGTATTTTAGTCCATCACTGATTTTATCAAGTTTCAATGCACTGGCGGCACTCACAACATTTCCAGAGATTTTCTGTACCCCCGGAATATCAAATTGACATTCTGTTTGTGAATGTGTTTTAAGACACGGCCAACTTGTGAATCGCTGATTGCACATTTGACATTCATACCCATAGGATTTCTTGCGAGTGTGTGAGCTCTCATGATTTCTTAAACTGTACTTGCTATTAAAACTCTTACTACAAATAGAACAATGGAAAGGTTTTTCTCCAGTGTGTGCATGCAAATGTGATTCCAAATGCAGGATGGAAATAAATCTTCTTTTACACTCATCACATACGTAGTGCAGATTCCCACGATGAGAGAGGAGTTGATGAGATCTGAGGTCATCCGTGCTGACAAACGATTCCTCACAATGATTGCAAACCCAAGGTTTCTCTCCCGTGTGAGTTTTAGAATGAAGCTCCTCATTTGTAGTGGATTTAATAAATCCAGTCTTACAGTGATTACAAGTCCAGGATTTAAGGACAGGGGGGTCTGGGCTCTGCTCAGTTGTACAATTCGATTCTAACGGATAGACAACTGGATTGTCTGTCAAATCGTCTTCAGAATTGTCTCTAATTTGTAGTCTTCTCAATTGCTCTCTTTGAATTTCTGGGCCACTTCGTTTATAATTCTTCTGCATAACTGCCTGTGTCTGACCAGGGTGAAACCTACGGACGTGATAGCCCAGAGATATCCTTTGAACAAATGCCATGTCACATTGTTTACATTTGAAAGGCTTCTCTCCTGTGTGTAGACGTAAGTGTACTTTTACATTACACAATTGACTAAATCTTTTCTTACACACAGGACAACAGAAAGGTTTCTTTCCCGTACGTACGTTTGTACTGGCTAGTAATTCTAATTTACTTGGCGAAAGCTTGTTCTTTGAATTTGCATCATCATCTTCTTCACTCGAGTCACTGTCCATTAGCAAGTAACTGTAACTGTTTAAATGTTTAGGAGGCCTGGCACTTCTACGACGGTGTAAATCGTCAGGTGGATGACTTTGTTCTTTAATGTCTGAAATGTTAGCGGTTTGACCAGTGTGAGCGTCCAAATTTAGTTCTACAAAGTTTTCACACATTTCTGAGCTGTTTTGACTCACGGAAGACACGGTCTGACAAGAGTCACTGCCCATTGTCAAGGAACTGTGGAAATTCTTACGGGGCCTACCAGGTCTACGACGATGAGAATCAGTTGGTGGACTGCTTTGTTGTTTAATGTTTGAAATAATATGGGCTTCTCCAGTGTAAAAGTCTGGATTAGATTTTTCAACAAAAACATTTTTACGAGGTCTACCAGGTTTACGACGAGGTAAATCCGCGGCTGGATGACATTGTTCTTTAATGTCTGAAGTTCTGAGGGTTTCTCCATTGTGAACGTCTTGATTAGATTCTTCTACAAAGTCATTGCTGGTTGCACACATTTCTGAGCTATTTTGACTCACGGGCGATGTCAAACCCGAGTCATTGTCCATTGTCAAGTAACTGTTCAATTTTTTGCGAGGCCTACCAGGTCTACGACGTTGTGAATTCTTTGTATTTGTATCATCATCATCTTCACTCAAGTCACTGTCCATTAGTAGGTAACTGTAACTGTTTAAATGTTTAGGAGGCCTGGCACTTCTACGACGATGTAAATCGACAGGTGGATGACATTGTTCTTTAATATCTGAAATGCTAGCAGTTTCTCCAGTGTGAACCTCTGTATTATGTTCTTCTACAAAGACCTTGTTGATTTCACACATTTCTGAGCTATTTTGACTTGCATGGCAAAGTAAGGAGTGAGCACTCAGTTCAGACTCCTCATAAAATTCTTTACTGCACAGAGTGCAAATGTAAAGTTTTTCTCCGCTGTGTACAGCCATGTGTGTTTCCAGATCTCTTCTGGACATATATCGTTTTTTGCAATGAAAGCAAAAGTAAATCCCCCCATTATATGCACAATCATCTTGATGAGATTTCAGGGCTATCTCGGTTGAGAATGATTGTTGACAATGATTACACATATATGGATTCTTCCATGAGTGAATTTTGAAGTGGAGCTTCGCAGCATTTGGTTCATTGAACATAAACCCAGTCTGACAATAATAACAGATCGAGAAGTTAGGCACATTATTTGGTGTGTTGGCAGGCGATTCTTCATTTTTAGGAATTTTGATGTCAAAGTCTTCGTCAGTCTGTAATATTCTCTCCGATTTTGACGTCTGATTGTCAAAATCAATGCTTTTACGACCGGATGGGGCACTTGGCAGTGGCATTGGCATTAAATAAGCACTGATAGTAAGTTTCTGTCCATGGTCAACAAAATAATGTGTTTTTAAACTGTCCCAACAATAAAATTCACTTTGACACAGGGGACAAGTATGTTTTTTCTGAACTAATTTTTTGTCACGTTGTACAATTTTCTCACGAGTCTCAGCCCCTGCTGCTGCTCCACGCCCGGGAGAATTTGTCTGACTTCTATGATTTTGTTTGTGCCTCTCCATGTTACCTTTCTGGTTGAATCTTTTCTTACAAATTGTACAAATGAATGGTTTCTGTCCAGTATGGACTCTCATGTGAATTTTCAGTTGACCCAGTGAAACGCATTCTCGTGTACACAAGTCACACTGGAAGGGGTTTTCTTTGTAATTCATAGTCGTATGTGTTGAATCACTCTCTGATTCCGTTTCACTGTTTAATTCTTCGCACGATATTTCATCTTCATCTTTACAAATTTTTAGGCCGGAATTTGGTGGGCCATCAATACTTGGTTCTTCTTCTCCACAGTGAATCTTCGGTTTTGGTTCTTGGTTGGAAGGGTTCCCGTGCAAACAACGTAAGGAGTGAGCTCTAAGATAACACTCCTTCCTAAATTCTTTCTTGCAGACTGTACAAATGTATTGGTTCTCTCCAGTATGAATTTTCATGTGCACTCTCATAAGACTTGGATACAGAAATGTTTTTGGACAAAAGTTACATTTGCGAGGTTGAGTGTAGAGGATAACGTCTGGTTTTGATTTGTAACCAATGTAATCCATTCCTCGGTCAATCGTCACCTCAGAGTTTCCTGTGCAAAAAAACACAACAATGTAATATTAATTGATATTGTTGGGCATGGAATGGAGAAAAATGCTAGGTCATATTGGGAATTTAGAGAACGGACTAACACGTTCTACTGTGTTTCAATTCAAAACTATTATGATTTCGATTAATAATAAAATAAAATGTAAAATGAAACGCTAAACTCAAGATTCAGATATGAGTCAAGTTGCAATACCCGGTTGGCAAGGAATTTGGAATATTAGTATTAGTGCTTCTCTATTACTTTTTTGCCTAAACAATTAACACACACTTAAACGACCAATAATATACAAAAAAAATTGACGGCCAAAAAAAAAAATCTCTGTGGATGTGTCAATTAATGTGGGTATTTATATTTCGTATTATCTCAAATCAAATACTAGATAGATATTAATTAAACTATGGCAAATCTTAATTCATATTCATGTGTTCAATATATGTATTACAATAATACACAATAAAATATTTAATAAAAATATATATACCAACCTCTCTGGACTGTCAAGGCATGTGATTTATTTGTTGAATTAATTTATTCAATAGACGACCGGTTCACCGGTCCGGTCCGGTCGGCTCACGGCTCAGGTGTTGAATGGTTGAATCCACGCACTTAATGATGTTGGCACATCCAGATTTTCCGTATATCAGTTCATGTTAATAAAAAGTACTAGTGAAATTATTGGGTCACAACACATTTATTATTATTTTATATACATATTATATTTTTCACATTCCAAATTCCAAAATTCTAAACTCTTGTAAATATTGAATGGACTGAAAGACCGCGCTCCAGTTCGGTGCACATTGTATGGGAAGGTTTTCACACAAAAAAATAATACACACAATACACAGTTATAAAATACATACAATCTTGTCCCTCCAAAACTGAATGGGTCTTTCCTTTGGTTTCTGGTATAGCCCAATGTACAAGTATGCAAGTATACGTACAGAAGAACAGACCTTTAATTTACAGGGTGGGTCACAGTTAGTTTGTAAGTTAAGTACTCACTCAGTATGCATTCAATGGCCAATGTTCTGGAAATTAAGTAAACTCTCAGTTAGTTCGGTAGTTAGTATTCGACTGCCGAATCTTGGTGTACCTGGAATCATGGGGTAGACCCTTGCCACTTCGCTATCTGACAGTGTGAGAGGTTCCATCCCTCAAACGTATAATGTCTTTGGTTCTTATAATGAAACGTCTTGGCGCTGCTGTTAATTCTCCGTCCGTCAGATTGTTCAACCGACCGATTTCCTGGTGTGTATAAAAAGACAATTGAACCGAAACTCGTTTTACAGTTGTATTAGCTCATCAATTCTGGACCACACTGTAACTTATGGCAGTAGTGCAGAGTCTGCAGAAGAGGAATACGAAAGGGAACATTATTATTTGACTGAAGTCAATAAGATAAGAAAAAAAGCCAACCGAGATTTCCGTCCAGTTATTTTTGCCTAATGTATGTACTAGTAACTGTACGACAGTACGAGTACGAGTACATACAAAATCCACTCGGTCTTAAATGTTTGGTGAACATGAACCCCTTACCATGTATGTTTATGGTAGGATACGCATATATATATACGGATACCATGATATTCTGTATATTCTTGCGAAGTCGAATTTTATTGATTGATTGATTGATAATACCAAAAATGAAAATCACATTTCTCACTCAAAAACCTGTTAAACTTATTCGTGCACGTTTTATTCCAGCAGTACATAGTTTAAAAACTTAGCTACAATATTGTGTAACAAATTGTATAATTCATATACATATCAACAATTTGTTTATAATTTTAAAACACAACTTATGCACTATGTAATTTAACTTTACTTTATGCCAATTATACTTTCTTAAGCAAACTAAAAAACCATAAGCTTAACATAAGCAATAATTTTCCACTTGAACATATGTTAACAGAGAAAGAATGAAAATGAACATTTGTGAGATTCCATACTCGAGTACCAATTATAAACTAGTCTTTACATTACAGACTCCTTGACTCCATTTGTGTTAAATTTTTTATTCAATTATCAATAATTACGTTTTTCAGTATTTTCTGACTTCGCAAATCAACAAAGGCTATTAAACTTCAATGATTATAATCAAATGTCATATCGTCGAGATTTTGTGCGTCACCTTACATTAGCATAGAGAAATAATTACGTCGAATTCATGAATAAGGATAATTTTGACACCTGTGGTAAATCGAGTACCCTAGACTTAGACTGGGTATATAATGTATACAATTCTGGAATTACTAAAACTACAGGGAGGCTCTGATTTGTATAATCTATTGTTAGGAAATATTACACTTTTAGTATGTAATAAATGTCATTTAGTAAAAGTAGTAGGAAGGTAATAACCTTAATTACATAATAAACGTTTGCGAATAGCATAAAAATAAGTAGCTATTGTTCAGCATGGGCATGAGTGCCATGCTGTGAACTTCCCTTGTGGGCAGAATGAATTGGCAATGGCAGAAGTGGAAAAGTTTATGGGGATAGAGAAGGGGAGGTTAGGGATCCTCTCCCTAGAACATTCTTGAACATCAAACAGTCAGAGAATCGAAACTAGAAAGTAGTCGGTTAATAGCCACGTAGTTGATAAACACAGTTAGTAAAAGGATGTGAACTTATATCGTAAATAAAGGAATGTTGTAATTGCATTGTTGTGTGTGTGTACGGAGGTATGTATGTCCACTGTGTAACATGTACATGTTATAAAATCAAAAATCAAAAATCTTGCGTGTTTTAAAATTTTGAAACTGATATGGTAGGTCAAAAAAATATTAGCAGGTGTTCACAAATTTTCATCAAAACATTTCCGTGTAAATTTTGTTAGATTTCCGATTTATTCAGTGAAATTACTCTGAATTATTTATAATTTGACAGGCCATAGGAGCAGAGAGAGAATTCTCGTGCGTCCAGCTCGGCTGCCAGCTTGGATGTCAATATGAATATTGTGGTGTGGTACGGTAGCTACAAAAGAGCTTTGTCTAAAATATCAGCTAAAAATTAAACAATTAAACACAAATTCTTGAGATATCAGTTGCTCACCTTAACCGGGCTAGGCAAGCTCATTTAATCAAAGGAATTCAAAATAATGATGAAATCGATGAAGTGAAAGTCATGTGAAAGTCAACTTTCTCCGAGTAATAAATATTATGGTTTATTTACGAGATAGCGAATTAGATAAAACTTATTATGAACATCCCTGTACACATACATTTCACTATACTCATTCCATTTAACATTATTTAAAATCTGAGAGCTAGAATTCTACTCAATTCTCAATTCACTGTAATAGATTCCGGAACAATGACTATACTGGCTCACTTCAAATACCCTCATCCCCTGCAGTGCGACCACGTCTTCTGCAGACAGACAGGCAATCTACCAATATGCACGCCAGCATCTAATCAAATCCAATTGCGACCAAGAACCAACACCGCTGTGAATGGGGTTCGACCTATGACCCAACCTGTGAGAAAAATGTTTGATCAACCGCGGTTCCAGAACGTGCCAAAGCCACAACCAACCCAATATCTTCCGCCTTCTATTCGTGACCAGCCGCCGCCGCGACCGCCACCATCTTTTTTCCGTCCAGTAGCACGGACGACAAATTCAAAATCTTCGACCTTTTCTGCTCGATCATCGGTGCCTCAACCTGCTCAAATTCGTCCATCAGCAAACAACAATCAACCGCAAATTCGCTCAGCCACTAATGAGGATGGAGCTCCACTCGCCCAGCAATAGCCTGAAATATTCCGTCATCTTCAATCACCGCCATTGTTAGAAGTCCGCGCACAATTGAATTTAGTTCCGAATGGAACTGTTCAATATTGAGCAAGCCAACAATTGTGCTCTGCGGAAGGAAACGGGCACCCATCCACTTCATCCCAGGGGGTGTCGGCCAATAATGTGCGTCCATCTACTTCGTGAGGTTTACCAGGTAAGTATATAAGTATAAGGAATAATTAAACAGAAACACGTCATCATTGTTCAATATTATGTGATTGTGTATTTAGTGACAGCCATTGCAACCTAAGTCAGAAGGAGGATCGTTCTGAAGCGCAAATAATTCTATCCTACAAGATTCCTGCATCTCGAAGAGGGGAGATTGGAGTAGTCGCTCACCTGAGGTCATAAGTGACCAGAAAAGGTTTTAAACAGCTATTAAGCATTTCTGTCTTTGACTACTAGAAAGTCAAAGACAACACTAATAAAACTTTCATCTCAACTAGATAAGATAAAGAAATTACATGTAAGTTATCCAGCATAATAACCATATTCCAGAGGACTTCCTGACAGAGGACAGATGGATGTGTAAGTCTCTCAGATCAAAGAGACTAACTCTTTCATCTTTGGGATTGGTGAGGAATCCTACACAAGTTTCGTACAACTCTTCGATCAAGATTTTGAAGATCTTGACTACTTCATAACCGAGATCCTTTGACTCAACTGTAATGTTTTGATTTACATGAGGTTTCCTAATTAAATACTTGTCATCAGAAATCTATCGACAACTACGCAAGAGCCGGAGCATTCAGTATATGTGCATTGTGATTTTCACTGTGAAAACAATGATGATAAAATCTCAACAGCAAAAGGAAAGATCGTCGCAAAGGGAATATTGACATCTGAGGCTGCTGACGAAAATAAAACGGCTGAAGTTGTCCTACGTCTCATTAAGAAACCTTGCCTAACTACGATTTCCATTAAAAAATACCGAAGATAAAATTATCGTGAGTCTATCCACACAGCTAAATAGAGTGTCACCGTGCCATTGCCATCCGTTAATTGTAAGTAACTTTAGAGGAGAATCTATAAGATAGTTTGCCGGCTGAAATGTATTCCGAATACCTTATAATTAGCAAAGCATAATTCTGATGTTTCACATTTAAGGTGCCATGTACGCAGCGGCCGTTCACCCACTTCGTGAACACAAAGAGAAGAGTCAAAATGGAATTCAAAACGAAGTTCCCTCATTGTGATGCACTTACGTGTATTTTGGAGCCATGGAAAACCACAAGGGAATTTTCCATGGTAAGACATACACATTCATATATGTTATATACCTACATTATTGATACGGAAATTTGTCATCGTCAATTTTAATTTTCCAAAATTCTTACAGTAACAGTCAGTAACAGGAGGAGGCTAGTGGTGTTATCGTATGCATGCATTCATGGATGGGGTAAGAAATTAATCATATTGGAATTCCTTTCGGGTACATGTACATCTATTCTAAAATGTACTATTTTGTTATATATTACGGATGGTACCATTTGATTTATGAAAATTATAAAATTATTATAATTGTCAGCAGACTGTCGGCCGATTCGTGTCCAATTTAGCAAACAATCGATACAAAACAGCCGACAGCACGTTAAATAGCAAACACATAGCATTTTGGAGTATTACGAATTTAATTTTAATTTTTTAATTGATACTTCAAATATTGCTTTTTAAGCGTGAGTGTGGAGTTTAAGGAGTGTGATCCAACTCACTTACCTTAACAGTATCCTTTCCATTGTCGAGTGCTGGACAGTCTCGTGGAGCTGTTGGAAATTTCGTACAGAATTCATTAACAAATGCGTCGGGAATTTGTAAGACTAGTTTTCCATATAAAAAAGGAATACATTATGATTGATTGAGCATATAAAAAGGCTTAGAGCAAGAATTGTTGACGTCTCGACTTTATCGGACCTTCGCAATAATCTTGGAGAGTATTCGACGAGTTCTGTTAAGTTACCGACGGCAAGAAGTGTATAATTTTCTATAAAGCAATAATCTTAAGTTGAATCGACGAACTAACTTGTATTATGTACATTTACAGTGCGTAAACCCCTGGTTTGGATTGTGTCTATTTGCCTAGCCGTGGATGATGCAGACTTCCGCCGTGCAAAGTGCTTCTCGCCGCTGTAAAGATTTTTTCTCAAAAAGTCCAGATTACGTTATCCCTACATTAAATAATTCATTTATTGCAGGGCTTGCATCAAGAATTTTCAGCGTCAGAATATTGCTCTCTCTGTTACGTGCGATAGTTCCCGATACTGTGTGGCTGTTTTGGTTTCGAGTTTCAGAAGGTAAACAACTGCTCCCTTTATAATATCTCCACGAAATCACTCATAAACTTCTTTTTGACCTTAACAGTATGTCATTGATTTGGACCGTGATGTTCCGTGGAGTTGTAATAAGGATTTTCACCAATTATCCAAAGTTCCAAGTGATCTGCACATTTTTAGTAGTACAAATGGCCACAACTGCCTTCCTCACGAAATACTTGGAATTTAAGCCAAAAATCGCATTGCCAGTTCAACAACAGTCACAAGTTATTCATAACTTTATGTCTTATTTTCAATGCAAATATTTTTACCACAATGTTAAATCGGCAACAGATGCGGAAATCCATATGTTTAACCCAGTCACGAAATTCCATATTCCTCAATTTCAACTGTTACCACAGAAGACTTTTGAAAATATTACGGCTGCAAAAAAAGATTTAGTCTTAGCTATGCAAGTAGAAGCAGGTCAGGGAACACAATTTACAGTTGAATTACTAATCTTAAGAAATTTTGACATCCTTTTTAATTATTCACAAGAAAACTGTGTTCAGTCAGAAAATCCACTTGAGGTAACCAAACACTACTTTGCTATTTTGTATACAAAGACCAGAACAGAATTCTTAAAAACGTATAAAGTAAAAGTGATTGACTGGAATAGTAAAGAAAGTAAGGTTAAACATACACTACCATCGTGGAGAAAAAAAGACCCCATTGTTGTACCAACGCAATCAGTAAACAGATATGCTGTAAATCTGGTCAAACGAGTTGAAGACAAAAAAGAAAGTCTTTTAGCTTCAGATGTAAAGGATGAATTTTTGAAATATTTAAATAAGTCGAAAAGTAGTTCAAATAATGTGTCAGTGTCAAGCGTCAAAGTAATAGATTTAGCTAAATCTCAAGTCAATGACAACAATGTAAACCCTACTAGAGAATCCAGCAGTAATAATAGGGCAGGCAGACATAATTCGTTTCAGATGAGTCGTAAAACAGACGTCCGTTCAAGAGTTGAGATTAATCTTCGTAAAAGTAATTCTAAGCCGAGGTCATATAATCCTAACTTTATGAAAAACAGACCAATTATACCAAATGAAACCATGGAATGTAATAATACTGATGTACAAATTGATAGATCTGTAGATATTATAAGTTGAGGACGCGAGGCTATTGTCAATCCTACTTTTACTAACAAAAAGACACACAGGAAATTCATAAATGTAAAGAAAGTTTTCAACATATTTTCAAAAATTTCTAAAAGTGAACACAAAGAACTTTTCAGATTATTCAATGTTATACAATCATCTCCAAATGTAATTCACAATCTAGTGCCTAATCTTACAATACCATTACCAGTACTAGCAGTTTTGTCTCTCGGTCTTAAATACTCATTTAATCTTGGTTGTCAAGACAAAATATTACAAAGATATTTCTCAGAAGCCATGCGTAAAATTGGTTGGATTGTATATTTTAATTCCATTAATGATAAAAATGTATTGACTGACTATGACAAAGTATTGATAAAATTTAAGAAAAATAGCAGAGAGAAAAGAACTTTCCACTCCGAAATTGAGGAAATATTATTTCCTAACAATAATGCATGTACCAATTTCATTAATACTGTAAACGAGAATTCGACACCATATTCTAATTTACATAAAGAACTAATCACTCAGTTTAAACAGTTTGTAAGTAATTCTAAAATCGTAATAAAACCTGCCGATAAGAATGCAGGCATTTGTGTAATGTTAAAAAGTGATTACGACAAGGAGATTCTAGAGCAGTTAGCTGATGATACAAATTACGCTTTAAGTACTTGGTCACATTACGACTTCGCCATGGCTGAATTCATTGACTCAGTTAATTATGCTTCGTCATGGATGCCAGCAGAATTATATTTAAAATCATTTATACCAAAATCACTTAAGCCAGCCCAATTCTATATACTTCCGAAAGTCCACAAACCGTTCCATTTATTTCCGAAGGGAAGACCAATTTGTAATACAATTCATACAATAAATCGTGGAATTAACATGCTGTTAGACATAGTTTTACAGCCAATTTGTAATTTTATCCCAGAATTAATTATAGATTCAATTCACTTTTTACTGTTACTTTCGGAAGTTAGACTTGATCCGGCTCGTAAATACATTTTACTCACGGCAGATATTTGCTCCATGTATTTAAATCTAAAATTGGACAAATGTAAATCACATTGTTGTACTGAATTTGAAAATTTCAAACACTTGTTGAACATGCCATGTAATCTTAGCACTAAACAACTTAAGAAATTGTTAGATTTGAGCTTAGATTACAGTTTCCTAGAATTTAACAACCAAATGTACAAAATGAGACAAGGGGTACCGATGGGTTCGAATTCGTCGGTTTCGGTAAGTGGACTGAGTGCTGGAGTTGAATTACGTAACATTTGGAAAGAAGAAATGGTATTTAAAGCTAGATTCATAGATGATATTTTTTGCATAGTGGATGTTACAAATATCGACAACTCTAATTTAAATGATTGGATAAAAAATACTCTAGATCATGATTACTTAAGATTTACGTTTGAATATAGTGATAAATCCATCAATTTCCTAGATTTAACAATTAATCTTCAAAACGACAACATTATTTCCACAACACTGTACAAGAAACCAATGTCTAAACATGAATTTGTTCACTATAGTTCGAATCACCCTAAGCATTTATTGAATTCTCTACCGTATTCATGCGGACTTAGGATAATTAGATCATGTTCTGACACTGTAACAAGAGACGCCGAAATTGATATTCTTTTTAATAAATTCAGTAGCCGCAATTATCCGAAATTAATTTTAGATAATTGTAGGAGGAAATTATCAAATGTAACTAGAACTGACCTACTTAAACCGAAATCTAGAATTTTAATTAGTAATTTACGCATACAGCACCCCGAAATTTTAACCAAGTACAATGTTCAACAGAAGGAATGGAGTACTAGTTTACTAAGCAATAAAATATTTGTCACCATACCATTTTACAAAAATGTATTTAATATTAACAAACTATTTGTAAACTCTCTGTACACCGAACTGTCTAAATGCGAAGATGAATCATTGAAACTGTTAATACATAACATAGAATTGACAGCCGCGCTGTCTATTTCAAATTCCTTGTCACGTGAATTGTGTTGAATTGTACATATTATGAATCGAACTTTTTACTCACTCATCGTACTTGCAAAATGTAAACAATACACCTCTAAATTATTTTCTAAATTTTTCTTGTTTCAAAGCAAGTATTCCAATTGGAAATGAGTTCTTGTTGAATCAAAATTGTGTTAAACCAAATCCAAGGTCAGTAAGACATTGTCAATAGCCAGCAGACTTAAAAATTTCTACATATTTACTACATTTTAATTTCATAAACCATTCCATATTCCAGAATATTTCTGATTAATTATAACAAAAATGTAATTTAATTAATTTTTATTTCAACTTTGTTCGTCCTTAGCCTGATGAAGGCCATTATGCCGAAACGCGTTGTTTGGACGGAAATACAATAAATCAGGAATTTAAGCATGAGTTTGGAGCGTAATTTTCAAAGTTATTTGGACAACAATTTTCAACTCACCTCTAGGTTTAGTATTGTTGATACCTGCAACTGTGGCTTTAGCCACGACGGTTTGTATTCTTGTCCATTCCTCCAAGTTTGCCAATTTTCGTAATATCGTTCGTTTTAGCTCGATTAATAACGGGTCCCATTTTTGAGATGGGATGTAAGCAAAGTGTTTATTCTGTGAACTGCACAAAGTCGATTTTATTGAACGAGATTAATCTTGCCGGAAAGAACGCATTTAATGAATGTCGAAGAATTTTTTGAAATGGCAACTAAGAAAATTTCTGGATCTGTTGATTCTATGCAAAGTATCAAAGTAACTATCTAAGCTTTAAATGATATAGTTGATAATGTGAAGAGGTAACAAACAAATTCAGACTCGATAGTGAGAATTTTCACAGAAAATGTTTGGAAGATGTTGGATCAGTATGGTGGGACTGCTGTCGAAGAATTATCCAGGCTTGGCATGATTGTTGGGATACAATGGGTTTGCTTAAGGGTGTTTGCGAAGTAGTTAACTTTGGTGACCTAATTTGCAGTGGTTTAGAGAATGTGGGTGTCTGCTTAGGGCAGGAGAGGATTTGAACGTCCTGACGTCTGAGGTCAATCACCTCTTATGAAGTATTAAAGAAACCCTTTCAATATGTTCAATCAAGGATGGTGATTTCTCTGTTTCATACAATTTGCATGATAGCAAACATATAATTACTACGGTGAAGGAATCGTGTAGTCATACTACTCAGTACTTGCAAAAATTAAATACATAAATCGGAGTTCTTAACGCTTTAGTTGCTCGGACCACTTTCTATTGCCTGGCTTGTTCGGAAATCCTCACGGTCCAGAGATTGTAAATGTCGGAATTATGTTTAATTTGGATGCTACTTGAGGCTATCTTCAACCCCTTGACCTTTCTGTTAGGAATTTCAGTCACGCTTTGCGTGTTGGATTATTTTTTCACTTAAGCTTCTGTCTTAATTTTGGGCTAACTGCAAGGCGCTGAAATTCGGTTGGGAGGGGATGTGAGCATTTTATCTGTTCTCAACTACGGAGCAATTGCTGAAGCGATAATAAATATTGTACTAAACGCTTTTAACATGAACTTCAGCTGCCAGAGAAACATCTCCCTGGGTGAGTGCGTCGGCAATTATAAAGTTAATGAACTCCCCTTCAATTTCTATTCCGAAGTACTCATCGTGTTCGTACTTTCCAACCGCGCCATTCTTCCTCAAGGCATCCAATTACCTGAAGACCTTCCGTCTTCTCCATTTGGTATTCCAATCACCAACCTTCCCCGCTCCATTTTGACTCATGATTTAAACCTTGCTCGAACATCCCCTTTTTTCACTAATAAACCTGAACTTTTTCTGGATTATACTTCCCGCATGGCTCCCGTCCGTCCTGAAATGACATATTTGTGCACTTCCACTTCCCCCCTTTTCCATATTGCCCACCCATTCAAATTTCTCGTTCAGAACCATCGATTTCCGACCATTTATATCATTATAATGCCTTGTTGACCCATATTGACATTTATGACAACAAATACAATCTACACTTTTCTCTACCCAAATTCCCTCACAACCGGTAATCTTCGGACCATTTCCCGAGCCCGTCACCGTGCCATCAGCACAGTGGCAACTCAAACTCCTTTCCCTCTCCCTCCACCAGTCTAAACCCACAGCTTTCTCCTCTTCCAACTCAATTTCAACCACCATCTCATTCTCCTACATCTAACACCGACATATTCAATTTTTTTCTCTACCTTCCTACGTCCTACATTTGATCCGTGCAACATGGATCCTCGGTTGTTAGTTATATGTTAGGGATTTACGAATCCTAACTATTTCCATTAAGGATATTAAACAATGATACAGAAAGGAATTTACGATTTCCTATATAAATTAAGAATAATTAAATCATTAGACTTGACAAGACCTCTTAAGATTCATAAAGGAATCCTCCGTTTCTTACTACCCTAAGTGACTCATGACATAATGGAATCAACAGATTCTCATTTTAACTAAGAAGAAACACTTAAAAATGTAGTTTTCCTTAGGTATAAGCTGAGATTTATCGGCCCAGATGCCCAGAATGACAGCCGTCATTTAAATCATGTATCGGAAAACCCAGGAACCCAAAGAGGAAAGAGTGAGTCTCCTTTGATCCAAGAGACTCACCCTTTCGTCAAAAGCAATTAAATTATTCAACCACATAAGTTAAGTAGAATAGTAAAATATAATTAAGCTTCCTTACGTAAAATTAGTATATAAGGGTGAAGAAAACCCCACATTTTTAACAGTAGTTCTCCGAATTCAAGAGAAGAATTGTCACAGCAAAAATACTTAATATACGTTCTACGTAACTTACGTTCTTAATCGGTATTTTACGGCATGTATATAAATAATTTATATAGTATTATACTATTTGGTTCCTGTTCGTTCGTCCTTCGTCGTCTTCGTAACTTTGGTCAACAGTTTGATTTTTTTTTAATCATCTGGACATAGTTGAAGTAATTATATACAATGGTTCATTACGCAATATTGTCTGTAAACGGAACCGTTCTTTCGACCAGTTGTCAATTGAACAGCTTCAACTATGTCAATCAAAGTTTTTGCGTCAACTGGTTAATTCCAAGACCATCATTTAGAATCTATCGACTTCAGGATACAACTTCTATGATCGTTCATAATAATGTGATTCATGATGTGAATACTCTGTACACATTGAAGCCCTGTTCACATTTTGATAAAAGAACATTTGGCCCATTCAAAATTAAACAACTACTTCTTCCATTTGGATAAAAAAAAACTAAAAGTCTACTTGTTCATTTATTCCGCTACACTTTGACAAATTTTAGACAAAGGTACTGTTAGATAATTAAGAATTAGTAAGAAAATGATGAGAAATCCGTTTCTCCATTTTACTTATAGTAGAATACGTTCTACGCATTTTGATAGTTAAGTATCAGTATAAAATCAATAAGAAATGTGTCATCACTTGTTAAGACTCATCATAGGGAAATCGGATGAATTTTTAGACGTTCTCATATGAAACTGAAAGAAGAGTAAGAGAATTTCCACGAATTCATTACGTACCATGTGTAAGCGGGATTTCTCACTGATCATGAGAACTCCCGGCTACGCTACTCTGTATTGAGTCATGGGAATTCATGAGTAGTCATAAGCCTAGATATACAATTAATAAAATAAATAATAACCATAAATGTCAACAAGAACAA
>JAQGCB010000977.1:0-16947 GCA_034698835.1 Protaphorura tricampata | reverse complement strand
CCTGGTTTTGGTTTGAACGAAAATAGGAAATCCTCCAGGGTATGTGGTTAGATGGCGCTAATACACAGAACGAAGACGGAGGCCGCTTTTTGGATGCTCAGTTCAGGGCCCATTTCACTCCATGCCCCACTGTGTAAAAGCCATCTAACCACATACCCTGGAGGATTTCCTATTTTCGTTCAAACCAAAACCAAGGCGAGAACTCTAATTCTACTACTTGCTCTGTGTCATTTCCCAAATGCAAAAACGAGGAAAACTTTCATTCCATGCATTCCATTGAGTCTACGATGTTTACAAAATAAATATAGGACGGCGGCGGGAGTTACAATTTCTTGGGCTGAAATTTTTTTTCAATTTTAAATTGTATTTCTCAAATTCAAATTTTGAAAAGTTAAAAAAATTGTTTTGAATCGTTTAAAAAAATGTAATTCCTGTTATCCCTTTAGTTTCTCAATTAGTTTTCGAAAATGGAAGATTAAGGTTTGACCAGAGAGAGTAATTTTTGAAATGACCGTTTCAAAAGTCAAATTCTGAATTCAGAAAATTCAAAATAGGATCCTCATGGAGTTGGAAGTGACTAATTTGTCTTGGTCCAGTTTATTCGGTAAATAATTTTTTTTAATTTAAATAAATTCACACTCCGGATAATTTTAAATTTGGTATTTATGAATAATTTGCATTGAAAAATTAAAAGTTTTCGTTGTTCGTATCTTTACTGACTTTTTTTCTAACTTCTTGTTACAGTGAGATGGTTTATGGTGATTGTCTTATGGATCACATACAAGTGGTTTAAAAATGTATCTCTTGGACCACTCTCGAGATTCCGTGTCAAATTTGATTGGAAAGAACCATGTCGGGTTGGGAAAACTGTTTGTTTCCGGGTAGTGGTAAGTTCTATAAATAAGGAAGACGAAAATATTGATTAAAATATTGTTTGAAATATGTAACTCTTTTTTGTTCTGTTCGACAGATTCGTAAGCAGTCCAGAGGAGAATTAGAAGCAAGTCAATTACTAAGTCAAGTTCGTGTAGTAGTCAAACAGAACGGAGAAGCTTTAAATATTTTGTCTGAAAATACTGAGACAGATAAAGAGTGTTCATTGGTTATTAAATTCTGTTGTCGAAGGGCTGGGGATTGTAGAATCAGTGTTACATACGGAAATGGAAATCAGGAAATACCTAAGAGTCCATTTGTGAAGAAATTTCTACCAGGATTATTTGATTTTGCAAATTCTTCTTTTCTCTGTCCTGGTCATACAGTCTATTCTACGACAAATGAGAAGAAATTCCTTGCTGTGCTGGCTAAAGACCAATTTGACAATATTTGTCGGTTTGAAGATTTGGATATGCAAGACTTTCAGTTCACTACCAAGGCGGTATGAATATGAATGAAACGATTACAATTACAACACATCCATCTTAACGGCTGTCTGTTGATGCTAATTTAATTTCTTTTGAATTTTTAGCTTGTGGAAGTGGATGACACCCTTTATTCCTCTTATTCCTCGCACCATTTTTACCCTTCTGGACAACGCATCGGATTAAAAGCAACTATTAATTTACAAGGGATTTTCCAATGCGAAGTTACCTACAAGGGTCGATGTATTTTGAAAGGATGTTTTACAATGGTCGTGATATCGGAGGCAGAACGTACGCTCCTTGATCGCATTCTCACCAACAATCCCGCCTGGACTTACCACGAAGCCAAACTCCTGGCAGTCGGTGAAGAGATTCAGAAGACTCTGAAAAAGATTTACATTTATGTTTCACCAAAACAATTGTACATCCGAGACTATATTCTTCGGATATTTCCAATTCGTGTGGCAACTTTCAGGGTTACAAATTCTACAAAGGTGAGTCACAAATGAATAAATTAATAAAACGTTGTTAACAACTAGTGACCCTGTTGTTGTTTTTCAGATTGAACTCCAGTTTACGAATTCCGCAGCAAAATCGTATACATACGCAATTTACGATGGAATCCAGCCCAGGGTTACCCTCGAGATGGACGAAACGAGTGCAAGGATTGTGCTCGCAATGTTTTCACATTTTTTACAACGACGAATGGGTAAGACTAGAATGACGGCTGGATGCATTCGAAAATCTGTAGAATTTAATAAGGGCTCTCAACGAATTTGGCTCTTGGCACTTGATGTGACAACTCCATATCAACGTTTTGTTACCCAAACAGTGGCTAGCTAATTATAGTCTTAGCTTAAACTTTAAGGTCTGAATTTTAATACCTCGTTCATTTGATTTCCAGGTGGCTCAGAATCATTCTCAACGAAACAAAAATATTTTTATGAAGAGTTAAGAACTTCAAAAAGTGAAGCAAGAGTTACGTTTTGCATGCTGTCAATTAAGAGATCGGATCTAGTTGAATCGGTAAGATACACATTTTTTGTTCATAACTATTCGAGAGACAAGAACAGACACAAGCAATAATTGTAGAAAACGTGAATACTTAAAAAATGTTCCGTCGAATTTTAGACACTACATCGAACCAAACAATTTGGTGCTAAAGACTGGTGTAAGAATTTCAAGATTCAATTTGAGGGCGAGGAAGGTAACGCATGAATTGCCTAACAAATAATATCACACGTTTGTTAAACTCTCGTTTGAATTTATCTAATTTTGTTCATAAAATAAGGAATTGATGCTGGTGGTCTGAGAAGAGAGTGGCTGAATTCGGTATGTAGAGAATTGTTTCGTAATTCCAAGTCTGGACTCTTCGGCTCTCTTGGGAATTCCAGACTGGTTCATCCCAATCCTCCAAATAAGAGAAATCCTAAATGGTCATTGAAACATTATGAGCTTGCGGGTAAAATAGTTGGGAAATGTCTATTTGAATCCGCGAATGGTGATGCTTACAAACAAATGGTGAATGGAACGTTTACACGTTCATTTTTGGCACAAATTCTTGGCTTGAGACCAAATTATAAGGTACGTTAGATTTTATATAATTGAGGTTTCGATCAGTTCAGAGATTGGCTTCGTGTATGATCGGGTAACTGACAACGGCGACACCTACGGCCCAGAAAATATCAGATTATCTGCCAGCAAATTGGTGTCGACTCATCAGAAGGTCCCAGTTTATCAATTATCTGATCCTACGAAGGCATTAATTATACAAAATTCCGATGCTAACTGAACCCCATTTGTTACCCTGCAGCATTTCGAACAAGACGATCCAGAATTATTTCTGGGGAAAATCAAATTCATTCTTGAGAGTGAAGACTTGGAAGGCATGGAATTAACTTTTAGTGAGGAGGAGTACAGTTCCAGTGGGAAATTATTAAAGGTACATTTGTTTGTTCAAATGTGTAACAGGTATAAATTTTCTGCTCACAGGCTGTGTTGAAAGATTTTGATGGAAACTTATGATTTCATAATTTAGGTCGTTGACTTGATTCCGAATGGTTCACACATCTCTGTAACAAATGAGAATAAGGAGGAGTACCTGAATGCCATGGCGAATTATCGACTTGGACGTAAAATTGTCAAAGAGACTGAGAGTTTTCTGAAAGGGCTCCACCTAATTGTTCCCGATGACCTCCTGAGTAATTTTGATGAGAATGAGTTGGAGGTAATGTGGCCCTTTCTAATATTTGTTTTATTCGAGATAAATCTGAAAGCGAAGTCTTTAGTTCCACATTTTAACACGCTTTAGTACGAATGTCAATTAATTAGAGTTTTTTTTTCTAATTGTGCAGTTACTCATGTGTGGAAAAAGCGAATTTGACGTGAAAGACTTGAAACAACATCACTTGGACTGGTGTGGCACTTTTAACCCTCAACACAGACGATTGCTCAATTGGTTTTGGACTGCTTTAGGGAATTTGAGTGATGAAGAAAAGGCAAAACTTTTACAATTTGTGACGGGAAGTTCTCTTCTTCCGCATGGAGGATTCAAATCACTAACTCCAAAATTCAGCATTAGTTTGACAAGTACTTTTGGTCAACTACCGACCGCTCATACCTGCGTCAATCAAATTTGCCTTTCGGACAACTCATCATTTGAGGAATTCGAGCGGTGCTTAAAAATGGCCATTCATGAAGGCAACGAGGGTTTCGCGATGAGATGAAGCAAAATAAGGATCTAAATAGTAAAGTGCCTAATTGTTATTGCTTTAAACATTTTGAACGTTACCAAACATGGATCCAGCTTTGTATTTTCAACTGAAAGGCTAGCTAGCTCCATGCACTCACTATCGGTTGCAAGTTAGCTTTTTTGGTAGTTTCCCAGAAATTGAAAAAAAAATGATTTTTGAATTTGTTTTTATTGTTGTGCAATAGCGATCTAGTTAAACCCAACTCCGGTAATGTCCGATATTTTCTCATACATATATGAGCTTACAACAAGCAAGCATGCATTGCTTTGTTTTGATATTTTCATGGTGTTCAATATTGATTAAGTTTATTTACCATTCCGTCGCACGTAATTTGTACAAACTTTAGTGTGGAATTTTTTCGAAAGGAACCTTATTTCAATTAGTTCTGTTTCGAAACACAGTCTATACGTTTGTCTATTGATAGACTACTTTCATGATTTCCAGCTCTCTGTGCATATTTTAAGAATTTTGATGATATTGCTCGAGGGAATTATTTTATATTATTATTTAATTATAAACAATCCGTTGTTGGAATAAATTGTTAAAGTTTGAATACAATCGCAATCTAATCAAGTTCTCAGAGTTCAGAGGAGGTTGCAGATTTCCTTGTGTCCAATCTACCGCACATTCTGTCGTTAAGACCGTTCGTCGTGCAAAAAACATTGTTAGGGTTGAATCACATTTCCAGCAACGTCAGAACAATTTTATTTTTAATGACTTATTATTTTGACATTATTTGAGAATGGATGACAAACCTAAAGGAACAAGACCAAGGACAGAGCGGAAATAGTCTATCATTGAACTGAATGGAAGTGGTGGATTCAAATCCGGAGTTAATGTAATCAGTCCAGTGTTTTTGCAGGCATTAAAATTTGGATATCCGGGGATTGTGTCACAAACTTGACCTGTGGCACAATCGCTGTTTACCTTGCAAACACAATTGTCCAGGATAGCACAGTGAGTTGTTTTCGGGTCAAGGTCAATTGTATCAGAAATATTGAGTAAACGTCTCCCAAAATTATTCATGAAGAGTTGGTTTGGATCTGTTTGCTGCATTTGGGCAATGAAGGCTGCACGACTGTTAGGGTCAAGCTTTTTCTGAATCATCTCTCGAGAGTGGTAGTACATCCCTGATTTTCCCCAATGGGATCGACCGCCATATGTAATTGCCTTAGAAAGTAAAGATACAATATTTATTCGTATTCATACCTTAGATTATGAACCACCTTGTACAGTATATGTGCTTTTTTACTTACCAAGGCTTGCATCATGACTTGATAAGCGGTCATGCCTAAAATTTGGTTCTCGTACTGATTCTTCCTCTTGAATGGGTACCACTCAAAATGAACAGTGTCCCTGCCTTGGGCTGTGGACATGAATGTCTGCGTGGCCTTGGAGAATCTCATGAGTATGCCTTGGAAGACAAATTCTGCTGGGGTCTTGGATAAAATGTCCTTGACCGTCAAGAGGAAGGCTGACATGTCCTTAACATCTAAGGAAAGCTCATTGTCTAAGAAAGACAAATTATTAGGGTAATGAAGCCAAGGGCAATTTGTGTCACAAACAGCATCCATCATTAAGTAGGGAAATCCTGTCCCCGGATTTTGTAACGTGACCCCATCCTCAGTATAAATCGGTACAAAGTCTGGGATTTTTACTGTCAATGTTTTTTGTATGTATCTTTCTATCAGATTCATTCCTATATGGGAGTCAAGGCCCTGCAATAGTTCTGCAGCCGGGATTGCGTAACTGTTCAAAAGGTCAGAGGTGGGTGGGACATGATCATTGGAATAACAATTCCCAGGGGTATCAACTGGGACGAAAGTCCCATTAGAGATTACCACAGTCTCGATGGATGGGAACCAATAGAAGAAGAATGAATCTCCAGCCCTTGTCATGGCTTCCCACTCTCCATTCATCAAAATCTCATCTGAAGTCTCATAATTATGAACGGTCATCTTGAAATCAGGGACAGTTTCCATTGTAGCTTCCAAAATGATACCAATCATTCCCAAGTGGACTCGGAACGCTTTCATTTCCTCTGGTGTGGTTATGTCTTGGATACCGCCGGTACCATTAATGATTTTGACGGAACGGGTTTGTCCAGAAAGACTTGACTCATATTTTAAGGATGACCCATGTGCACCTGTACCGATAGCTCCCCCAATCGTAATCCCACCATACGCCGGGGTCACTTGGAGTGCTCGGCCGTTCGCATGAAGAAATGTACCCAATTCACGAAGGGTAACACCAGCACCAGCTGTAGCAGAACCATCTGGATTCATTCTCATTCCTTTGAAATTACTCATGTCGATAGCAACTCCATCAGTGCAAATGATATCACTCATGGAATGGCGATGTCCGAAAGCCTTGACTTTTTTGTTGGCTGCAATTGCACCCAAAACAATAGACTGGACTTGTGCCACTGTTGTGGGGGATTTAATTGCACCGGAAGGCGTGCAGAGAGGTCCCAATTGATAGGATGTGTAAGTTCCGGCCCTAGAGAACGTTTTAACATGATGACTTTGATTGGGAGATTTTCGGCTACTGTTACCGAATATTGTAAAACTAAGACTTGGCTGACATTTTGCAAAGAGAATATAAGAACGAAGAACTTCCGAGCGAAGCTTGTGAACCCAAAAAATTTGACTTTAGTGTGGCGATCGAAAGGATTTTTTTTAGAATATGGTAAGCTGATTTAGCAGCTTGGGTAAAATTATACTTAATTTTCATAACGAGTCTAAGAATCCAGAATAATACTCCTAATAAACTTCTATGATTTCTGTTGAACACTCTAGTTTCATGGCCGGATTCATTGAAATGGATTAATTTTTAGGGCTTTCTTGAAACGTGGTGAATACAATACAATGTGTAGTAGTAATGATTTACGACCACTTAAGAATTTATGGGCCCGTCAAAAAGTAATTAAGCATTTGGGTACTGAAATGAGTCTCGCCGTTCAAATACCATAAATGACCGTATCGAAAACCCTGTTCACGTTATAAGTGTGGACTCGAAAACAACTAGAGCTTCCCTGTCTTCACCTTTATCCGCTGACCTCTTAAGGAGAAAGTGGTGAAGGTTGGTTTCTGCCTCTGCCGAAATGAGCACAACCCCGGGGTTCTATTCAGTCATTTACGGTAGTCATGTACTGGAATGTACTGCGTGCAGTACTCCTGATGATATGTGCATTCCAAACGTTCTTTTGAATAATTTTTTGCAATCACTTCAGTCGGAGAACCGTGTGGGGTCTTTAGTGCTAACGACTTTACCTTTGAAACTTTTTCCAATACAAAATATACCTGTAACTAATTTAAAATGTGCAGATTTACAACTAACAGTGTATTATCTGCTGGTCACCACAGTCAGTAATTTTTAATTTTTTAGGTTCACAAGCGCTGGTCAGGTATAGCCCTCCCTTTGCAAAATTTCTCCCAAGCAATTCCCACCTAGTCCAAAAACCCACATATGTTCAGCTTTGCGATTTGACAATTTAAAAAAAAAAACGTGAAGGAATTTTAGAACCTTACGGAGTGATTGGTGGAATTATTGGCAATTGAATTGATGGAAACAGTGTCAACTGTGACGTCGTTATTCCAAGAAGTTGGACAACGAATACAAATAATAGTGGCAACATGACTGCCAAAGTTTCGTTGGACTTAACTTTGTACTGTAAAACCTTGACTGATGTAAAAATCAAAACTGTTGAAGATTTAGATATGATTGGTTTAACGGGTGGTTAATATGTGAAGTGAATGTCAAGCAGTTTATATACTTTTGGTGACTTGCGCTCGTATTATACGGATCAAGTATAATACGGTCATTAAAATGTATATTGATTCTTGGTCGCATGCATTCAGTCAAAATGTATTCAGGATATGTATGTTCGGACAGGTCGTTGTATTTTTATGAGGTCTTGTGCAAAATTAAGTCTTTAAACTTTGACTCTTATTCGAAATAAATCTATTATGTACTCGAGATTGCGTGACTTTATTGTTATTTAATGTACGTACAAAATGTAACGCGTGCCAGCGAATTGTGTTGGTGAAAACTGTTGACTAAGGCCTCTTCTGAAAATTTCCATAGACTTGCGAAATATCTTTCCAGGTGGTTCAATATTCAATACATGACGCCTTGACATTGAACATGGACTTCAGTAGAAAATATATGGAATTACTGAATTTTCTCTAATAGAAGCCCGGGCTTCTATTTACAAAATTAAGATCAAAGGATACTGCTTTCCCTTGCTTTCTCCATAAGAATAACGGTGAAAGTACCCGGCTTGTATTAGAGACTCAGGGTTTATTGGAGAAAACTCGGAGTTTTGCCTGATCAGATTTGTACCACCCTGTAATACAATTTTATTTTATGGTATTGGCTCAATCGATTAGGTAATCCGGCATCGAATGAGCTGAATTTATATGCTTACAGGCAATCAAGTTTATACAGTTTTATATATATACATACTTTTATCTGCAACGCATTAAATATGTATTATTATAATGGCTGTATTAGCAATTGTATTGTGGCTCAATTTTTGTACACTTTTTTGAGTGTCGGTACCTAATAAATTCCTTGAATTTTTTATTAATAAGTTCCTGTTGTTCACCAGCACGTTCAACCATGCATTGCATTTTCAAAGTCACAGCACAGAGTCACCTTAGTCGAACTTGACATGTGCTTCCGTTTTCTCTGGTTTTTTTCATTCACGGAAATTCTGAAGAATAAAAAAAACATGTTGTTAGGCTTTTTCTTTTCTGAATACTTGACGGAATAAAATTTTGCACTTTGGTACTTTTGTACTCACTCTAATGAATGAAACATCAGTCAAATAAAAAACCAGATATTCCAGAATAACTTATGTTTACCGAATTTCACAATGCATGCCTGAATGTCTAATAAAGACTTAAACAGCTGAAATCATTGTTAGTCAGAACGTTTTATTTAATTTCTCTTTGAAAGAGTTTTTGGATGAGAATCGAGTCATCAGTCGAATGCGTGCAGAATATAGTCGATTTTTAGTCAAATGTGCTTGTTGCTGCCAGTAAATTTATGCATTCCATGTTCAGGTCATGTATCAGAAACATCACTCATATTTTGTCATGTCGGAATCAATTTTGGAATAGCTTGACGAAAATTCAACGTTCTCACACTAAAACTGGATGAAATACTAAAATTTTACGTTTAGCTTCCTTGGTAACCTCCTCAAGAAGAAGCATTCAATTTACACGGAGAACAGATGCAGATGATTCAAATGACAGTCCAAAAATTTGGAATTGACAAGTACGTACATTCCAAATTCACAATTTTGCCCTTTGGATAGCGTGATTCCAAAATGTCAACCGTAATTGTATGTAACGCTCATAATAATCTAATGTGTTAAGATTAATCTGATTACTATGCATGTCGCATGTGTTAAAAATGTTTAATAGTCCTTAATCATAACGTAGGAAGACGAAGTTGTGGCTACCTGGAAATTGTCAACTTTTCTTTACATTGGTTTCCTTCTCACGAATTTTTTCGGGACGACCTTCATTTTCATGTTCATTTTCTGCATTGTCGTGTCCAGCGGAGTCTTACATGAAATTGACTCTCAACAACAATTCACAATTCGAGGACGAACGGTTACTACAACTAAAATATTATTAGAAATACCTCTACGTATCGCACATTTAGCAATGCAAAACAGGATAGCATTGGATTTCGTAACGGATTCTACCAATTACGGGACTATTTAACGATTTCGAAAATCAATTTCATCATTTTTCCAGCGCATGCATCTGAGCATTACATCTGTAGTCATTTTTCTTAGATAATTGAAATCTTACATATAATTTACACGGCGTGGACCCGAATTTGTGTGAACAGGTTCAAGTTGTGACCAATGTGGCATTCACTGTCTTAGCATTCCTCTGGACTTGGTCATTCACAAAATACAATCCAGAAGAAGTGAAAGCCATGAGTGTAATCCACCGGGAGTTTAATGACATGGATGAACTGAATCCAGGTGTTTTTAATTACTCGGACCAAAATTGGAACTATAAATCTTTGGGACACTTCAGCTCATTTTTCTTCATTTACCCTTCCCTCATTTTCTTCATTTCTTTCCTTCGGACAATGCTCACGGGTAGTATTCTGCTCTACAAAGTGTCTCAAGAAATATTCGGCCATTTGGATTACACACAACATTAATATTCATCTCAAATACTGCCTGCAACCGATTTCTGTACCTATCTGTGGTACTGGCTTCTAAATTCAGAATAAAATACATGCATTAATCTCTCTGTCCAAGATCTTACCATTTTTATTAAACAGCCGGGTTCTGCTCGACGTATTTGCGTACAAGTAAAAAATGTTTTACTACGAATTCGTTGAGGGCTACAATATTGGAGTACTAAAGTTCTGAGGAGAAAAATCTAATTCGAACAGATAATTACTTCCGGTGCCTTCTAGATTTCTCTGACAGACAGGAAATTGCCTAGGTTACCTTTTTACTCACAAGAAGGGCTAATTAAGTTCAAGTCTCTACTTTTTTATATACAATTTTGTAGCGAAAGCCCCGACAGTAGAGTTTATTTGTTCAATTTGTAGTAGTGTTTTTTTTTCATCAAAATTAGAAGTAAAATGTGTATCCAAATGACGTAGTCAGTATCAGAACGTGTAATTTTACTAAACATTAAGAAAATGCTCACGCCAGCAGACGCTATCGTAAGTTCATATACATTAACATGGAAATCATAGATTCAGCGTGTTTTAAAAGTACTAATTTGATCGTTTAGTTTGGATTTTTATTTCTAAAACAGAGTCATGAACTCTTCGTCACGTTCAAGTACACATGGTACGTAATTGCTGCAGAAGTGATTTGTCAAATATTTTCCTTAAATCTTTTTTGGCCACTTGTCATTATAATCCTGGTTCACTGTCTTGTCTACGATGACGACGATGTCCCAGACAATATTCCACTCCTGTCTCAATTGGTAATTAAAAATATGTTTCAACATGGGAAAATACGTACGAAAATTCGACACGCGACAACACCACTATTTCATATTTTCAGATGCGAGCGGTAGTAAATTTTTTTGTTTCACTGGGATCATTTGGTGTCTCATGGCTGCTTTTGAAGTACATGAGTAAAGTCCACAAGGACTTCCAACCCAGCGAAGCCCATGTTTACGTTTTATTTGAAAAAGATTTCAATGGAATTTGTGGGTTTATCGTCTTCGTCTATTCAACACTCCTTTGTATATTCTCAGTGATCAGAACAGCAATTAATTTATTCATCCTACTCGTCAAAATACTATTTAGACAATGCACTGATGTTGACTTTGATTTGAATGATGCGTGAATCTCAATAAAAACTAGAAAGCTCAATAAACTAACTTCATATTTCCTAAACATGGACGAATGTATAAAATTGACCGGGTATCCAATAGAAATTAACCATAATTTAAAAACAATGCACATTTGAATCAAAAAGATAGATGAGTTGATTTTTGTGCACACAGCGGACGTAATAGTCAAGCTACTCCAATCCTAATCTTGACATCCATTTATAAATCCGAAAATCATGTCTCCCGAACAAGCAATGGTAAATTTATTATAATAATTTGACAGACAATATCCATCTTTTTAATTTTGGTTAATGAAATTGTAATAATTATTCTTTCTCCTTTGAAGTACAGAAACACGAATTATACGTAATTCTGGAATATTCCTTCTACTTGTTTTTGGCTGCTTTTATTTGTTACCTACTCACTTTCGATTATTTTTGGCTCATATTTTTTGTGATCATCATAAGGACGATGATTCATGACCAAGATCTCATTCCACCACATCAACCAATCTCAATTGAGCTGGTAATTTTAGTCTTCGTACTTGTGACATGGTATTCGTATCTATTTCTATTAAAACTTTATTATTTGTTAATTCATAGGTAAGAGTCGTCACAAATGTAGTGGCCGGGTGCATTACACTGGGCACTCTTTTCTTGATTGCATGGTTTGAAGGTGTTATCCAAGGAACAAAATCAAATCAAGTGAATCGTAATAGCAAAAATGAAGTCCAATTAAAATTTGGAGACAATTTTTTAGGACGAACAGCCTCAGTTATCTTCGTCTACTTTGCCCTCCTTCTTCTCTTTGTCTTCATTCGAACTATTCTCTTAATTATCATTCTCTTGACGAAAGTATGTCACGAAATCTCAGCTCATATAAATGATAACGAATAAAATTTTGACAAAAATTCTTCGTTAGGTTCTTCGTATTATTTCTAGCAGAATGAGCATTTTTCATAAAATAATGGGTACTAGTTTTTGATTTGGCCTAAAAAAAAGTTTTCTCTAGCTGTATGGAATCCTTCAGGAGATGACACAGGATAGAATATAATTACAATTCAGAGGATGCAAGGTATGGGACCGCACAAATCTGGTTCTATTCAATACAAGTTGCCAAATTTTATGTAATTGCCGAATGACGTCACAATTGAATTAATAATAGTTGTAATAAGAATTAGAATTCATTAGTTTCCATTTTTCCGTTTCGCAGCGATTGTAGTAGTTCCGATTAAGTCTCTATTCTACAGATACCTAGTACTACCACTTCAAATTCGATTTTGACCCCAAAATATAAAAACACATTAGTTAATTTGCATATCGACCTAACTGACCAGATCTCTTGGCTTTAAGATAATCAATCAGGTCAATTTCCACCAAGTCATAGTCAAATATCGTGAAGTGATATTGATATCTTCATCGATGATGAATCTCGTTAATGAAACCACATAAATCAGGTATACCGAATCACTGTAGCTTAGCCGAAAAGTTTTCATTTATCATTACGTTACAAATGATAAACAAAAATATTAAGTCGAGGAAAAGAAGCATATCTGTAGGGTGATAGCTGAAGCTCAACCCAATGGATTTTTTAAAGCGAGGTTATCATTTATACTACGAATCTTGATTACTGTATTTCAATACATCTCTCTTTGAATTGAATAAACTATGCAAAATGGAGCACACATTCACATTATGCATACAACAGTGCTCGCGTTGTGGCGTTTGTCATGCACAGCACAAGTATGCCGGAGACCTGTGTGTATTGAAGTCCGGGTCATGTGTCACTTTAATATTTCCTAATTCCAGCCGTCAAAAAATGTCATCCTTTTCCACGAGAAATTACATTTGGTCATATAATGCAGGTTTCATTTTAATTCCACTTGTGCCAGATTCGAGATCGCACAACCTAATGTATGGATATATCTTGACAACACCAGGCGGTGTGTGACAATAAAAGTTCTTGTTTATGCAGTGCAGTATTCAGAAAAAAATACTATCCTAAAGAGCCATATGCGTAACTAACTTGTATGCACCCTGTGTGATTTGTAGCCTAAAATGAAATCGAAATTATAATGGCATTTTCTGCAAACTATCCTACTCGTTCTAGTTCTGGTTATCCGTGCGGGTCGTCCATAGAGTTTGGCCTTGAGTAACTCGGGTGAACATTTCAGATGCTTCATATATTGAAGAGTATACTCATTAGCTTACTTTTAAGGAATAATTTAATCTCATCGTTTTCTTTTTCCTCGTCTACCTTTCCTAAAAATATTCTCCCATGAGTGCAGGGAAAATATATATTCATAATAATGGGGAGTAAGACGGATGATGCAATTCACTAAAAGCGACGACCGCGGAATAATTGAGTGCCCCAATTTGTCATGCTGAAGTGCATCCGTGTTCTAGAAACGCATGTGAATAAGGAAGTATTACTCGTCGGAGATGACTAATTTATAATTGAAGTATAAAAATGGAAGTTGATGAACTGTCCATCCCATTCAGTTCCATAATTCTTGGTTCCTTAACCCAGATAACTGCATTGCACAACTACCGGGTGCAAGGTTATGGAAATTATTTACAAACTTACTATTAAAATATTCATTTTTTGAACACCAAACCCGAATGATTCAAAATCCCTGAAACTTTTCCGTGCTCCGGATACATATTACACAACCAAACGAAGGATTTAATTGATCCTAACTACCCTTGACTTTATTACTCAATTCCTGGAATTAAAGACGGGAAAAGAGTTAAAATTTCTGGGAGTTCTTAGAGACGGGTTCAATTGAATGAGTCGAATCGATCCTATTATTGGAAGGGTTATTTCTGTACTAGCGTTATTATGTATGCTATGTAAAATCTAACAATGTATTTCAATAAAATATCAGAACAAATGCTAGTCTGGTGCTTAAATTATAGATGTGAAGAAATCACTCTGTACATTTGTGATCCAGTTCTAACAAGTAAACCATCCTTTGATGGGAATTTTATTAGCAAGCTTTGGTTGGATTCGTACACAGATACATTGTTACAATGATGACACTTTGAGAATAATTTGTCAAATAATACAAATACTCCGTACTCTAATCCCGGCAGAATCCTAGTCCTGAGCACAGCTTCCCCATGCCATTTACGAGACTGGTTGAATAGAGGTTTGGTCCGCAACTGTGGCCTCACCAGACGACATAATTTTAAAACTGCCAATAAGAAACAAATTAATAGATATATTCATATTTTTGGGCGTATAGCAGAAACTTGACTTTTAATTACTAATTTATTTACTTGTCGACCCGAGCCGATAGGTCTTTCTGATTCGGAAAACCTTGTGTCAGTAGTGGTTCATTGGTGGAGACCAGTTGCACTGCACTCGATCTAAGAGAAACATTTAAAATTAAGGTTAGATTTGAACCAAAGAATATGTACTGGATCTGAAATCTGCAACCAAAACTACTTAAACTGGGCAGCCATTTAGACGCGTCCTCCTGGTCACAAGATTCTGCTCTAATTGTAACCGTTATACAACCACTGGTTTCACTGTATTTACTGAATTACCTCAACTTCCCAATTGAAATAAGAACAGACTACAGACAAATCTGGCCATGTAGAAATGGAGGCTCTCAATTTTATAATCTTGACTTTCTTGACCAGCACCACCAAAACCAGAATGAAGCAAGAATAGAATTTCCATACTGTGTAGTCTGACCGTTTTGCCAACAACACGGAAGTATTTTATTTCCTTTCATTGAAATTACTGAGAATATATTTTTTTTAAATAGGGAAGTTCCTAGAATTCTCTGTAAAATCCTAGGCAATAAAAACAAGTCAGTTTATGAACTTGTGAACTAAAAGACTTCCGTATTGACGTTTCCAGAAAATCAGAATCGCTGTTTACATTGTTACGGTCACTGCCCTGTAATTCAAGTGAAAAATACATGCGTTTATTTGCAAAAACCGGTTTCTCACTTGAACAAATGGTGACTGCTTTTCCGGTCTGCTAAATTTGTTTGCAAAATAATTTATCATGACCTCTCATGCATTGCAGTAGTACTGAGTCAATATTTAGTATTAGGAATCAGAGCAGTCAGAGCGTGTGCCTGTGCGCTACTTCCATATTCATGATTAGAGGATTTCAAATGACTAATCCCGACTGTTAATTTGATCTGAGGTTTTCATGAAATGGTTTCCATGTTAAAGTCAAGGGTAGGCCTGGAATGAGTATGATGGAATTTAAAGTAGTAGTGTGTGGATAGATAGTGTAAGGAGGACTTGAAGCGGAGAAAGCACGCCTGGGTGAAAGTATTTGAAAGCCAGAAGCAGAAATGGAAAGTTAAGTGGCTCAATTTCTCGTTTTGACGTGTGTAACGCCTGGCCGCATTGAACACAGTGTCCCCAGGGACAATTTATCTCGGAAGAGTTATCATCTACTCTAAACTAATTGAACACACACCAAGAATACCTGTACTAAAACTGAAAATCATTTCTACAGGCACTACTGCGCGTACATACATCAGTCTGTAAACTCCAAACGCGTAACAAATACAGGTTAGAAAAATTCTCCGTGATTCGTAGGGTTGATCAAGTTGAACCTTGCAATTCTAATTCGAATGGCTGGAAAATTTTGTCTGTGTTTTAATTATCATGCCTGATTGGAAATGCAGCATTCATGAATATTTGCATATGTTGATACACTACTTGAATGTCTACTTCATAACGAATTCTGTCAAACAAGCATTGTGTATTGCGTGTGTGTGACAAGGGCCCCGGTCCATTTCCTCCTCCGGGTCCTTGAATATATTGTTTGTGTAGAGGGGATTACAAGAGTAATGATTATCAATTCAGATTTCAGACTTAAATCAATACTCAGCATGACTTGAACTATTTGAAATGCTGATTTTGGAATTTGACTCGAAGAATCAAGAGGGGAAAATCCAAGTGCAGACATTTATTGTACAGCAGGACACGCGATTTTTTATTCAACTCTGGCTCCAAGCCGATTCTTTGTTCGACAAATTATTTTACGGAAAGTTAATTAAAGTTGTAGTTTGTAAATCTTATAATCTTAATTTATTGTGAGTTTAAAATGTACATATGGCGAACAATGAATGAATTCCAGTTTTGTAAAATTCTAAATCAATCTATTCGTTTAGGCCAAGTTTTACTATGGGAGTATTTGAATGTAATGCATCCTACAAATTGTCGCAATTACAAAGGCTTCTCCATTTATACCCTAATATTTTTAATGCAATGATCCTATGAGGAAAGCTTGAAACCTGATACATCACGTTTCTTCCAGAAATCACGTGCAATGGTTAACGGTCTACAAATACAATAGAATGTGTGCACAAATTTCGATTTCTCCAAATAGATATCTCTTCTCCGTCCTGTTAAAGGGCATTGCGTTGATTTGAACTTTCACTGCGTTAGTACAATATATATAGGTACTTGAGCACGAAACCTTCGTGGAATCACTTTTGACTCCCATGTCTCTTCTAAACACTCAATTAAT